>VZSZ01002040.1:54509-189705 GCA_013398815.1 Ibidorhyncha struthersii | reverse complement strand
TCAGGTACCATGGATCTGTACACTTTCAGGTTCCTTAGATGGGCTAAAACTTGATCTTCTCCTACAGTGGGCAGTACCTCATTCTCCCAGTCCCTGCCTTTGCCTTCTGCTACTTGGATGGTGTGGCTAAAGCCCTTGCCGGTGAAGACTGAGGCAAAAAAATCATTGAGTACCTCAGCCTTCTCCATATCCCAGGTGACCAGTTCTCTCATTCCTTCCAGAGCGGGCCCATNCCCTTTTCCAGTCAGTGGGAACTTCACTGGACTGCCATGACTTCTTAAATATGGATAGTGGCTTGGCAACTTCGTCCGCCATTCCCTCAACACCCACAGATGAATCTCATCAGGTCCCATGGATCTGTACACTTTCAGGTTCCTTAGATGGGCTAAAACTTGATCTTCTCCTACAGTGGGCAGTACCTCATTCTCCCAGTCCCTGCCTTTGCCTTCTGCTACTTGGATGGTGTGGCTAAAGCCCTTGCCGGTGAAGACTGAGGCAAAAAAATCATTGAGTACCTCAGCCTTCTCCATATCCCAGGTGACCAGTTCTCTCATTCCTTCCAGAGCGGGCCCATATTTTCCCTAGTCTTCCTTTTACCACTGATGTACCTGTAGAAGCTTTTCTTGTTGCCCTTGATGTCCCTGGCCAGATTTAACTCCATCTGGGCTTTAGCTTTCCTAACCTGATCGCTGGCTGCTCGAACAATTTCTCTGTATTCCTCCCAGGCTTGATTCCACTCTCTGTAGGCCTCCTTTTTGTGTTTGGGTTTGTCCAAGAGCTATTTGTTCATCCATGTAGGCCTCATGGCATTGAGGTTCACCTGCCGTGGCAACTTGAGTTTAAAGCCCTCTTCATGAGCTTGGCAAGCCTATGACCAAAGGTGCTTTTCCCCTTCTCTGACAGATAGACCCCATCAACCCACAATAGACCTGGTTTCTCAAAGCAAGTCCCATGGTCTAAGTAGCCAAACCCCTGGCTGTGGCATCAGTCCTGTAACCATTTGTTGACTCACCAGATTCAACTGACCCTTTCAAACCCCCTCCCTTTGACCAGGAGGACTGATGAAAAAACTACCTGCACTCCAGAGACCTTTACCGCCACTCCCAGGGCTCTCTAATCCTTCTTCATACTCCTCAAACTGCTCCTGGCTGTATCACTGGTGCCCACAGGAAGTAACAGCAGCAGATAATAGTTAGTGGACTGTACAAGGCTTGGTAGTCTCTAGGTGACAACCCTGATATGAGCCCCCAGTAGGCAGCACACCTCTCTAGAGAGTGTGTTAGGGCAGCAAATGAGTGCCTCTGTACTTTTCAGAAGCGAGTTGCGTACTACTATCACCTGTCACCTTTGCTTAGTTGCACTGGTTGTTATATGGGGGGCAGATCAGGCTGCCTTACCCAGCTCCAGCATCTCTCCTGATGTGACTGGTCTTTCCTCTTCAGTCTGCAGAGTGGTGAAGCAGTTCTGCATGGGCACCTCAGGTTTCAGGGGAAGTCTCTTCCTCCTGCTGGTTCTTGCTGTTGCAAGCTTCCATTCTTCTGCATTATTGAGCCCACTCCCTTCCATGTGTGCTGGTGGGGAGGTTTTCCGTGGGCTGTGGGTTCACTGCAGACTGCACTTGGAAACAGCTGTCTAACTCCTTCTCGGCATCCCTGATGCTATGCAGCCTCCTCACCACGTCCTGCAGCTCAGCCACCTGCTGCAGGAGGTCCTCCACCTGGGCACACATTTTGCAGGCAGGCCTGCTGCCTATCCTTGGCCCAGGAGAAAGGTCTAGACACTTCCTGCAGTCTGAGGTCTGCACCACAGCCTTTCCCTTCAACAGCTCTGTCTGGGTGGAGGCATCGGCCACCGCTGGGGTAGATGGTGCAGAGCCCCACAGCCAAGCTGGAGCCTTTGGTCTCAGATGAGTGCCCACCATTCTGCCTTGAGGGTCAGGTAGGATGAATACATTTGACCTGTGCAGATGGCTACAGACCATCATTAAATATTGTTTTTGTTTTCTGCCATTTTAGGCTGCAGGAGGAGAAGATCAAACTTCAGTTGAATTTGACTGTCCAGTTTTTGCTAAAACAAGGACAGGTGGAATTGGAAAGTACTGAGATCCCAGACTACACTGATGCCATTCTCATTAATAAGAGTGTTATTGAAGAACTGAATTGCTCTATCATGGTAATCTACATTATCTGAAGGAAATTTAAGCTTTTTAAACAAATGTATTGTCCTTCGGGGGCTCTGCTTTTTCTCCAGTTTGACATCTAGTTTCAATTCATTACTACACACCAGCAGGCTCCATTGTAATGTAGAAGGTGTTAAGAATTCTGTAAACTCTCTTATCATGATGTAAAGATTGCAATACAGACTGCTTTCTTGATGTTTGATCAATACAATTCAGATCAATAAAATGGCAACAGTTTTGAGACACACCATCACTTACAGACATGTTGTAAATAGAAAATGCTGGGCACCAGTCAGAAAATTCCCTCAAGGCAAACTTAGAGTTAAGAAGCATTTGAAAAGTAGCTTACATTAAGATTTAAAAAATTAATACACGTTTATATGTAAGGTGAAATTGGTGATCCTACTTAAAACAGTTCTTCATACTTTCACTAAAGGTTCTTTTCTTAGGCATTCTAGCTGTACAAAAATTGCTNTTCCACTCTCTGTAGGCCTCCTTTTTGTGTTTGGGTTTGTCCAAGAGCTATTTGTTCATCCATGTAGGCCTCATGGCATTGAGGTTCACCTGCCGTGGCAACTTGAGTTTAAAGCCCTCTTCATGAGCTTGGCAAGCCTATGACCAAAGGTGCTTTTCCCCTTCTCTGACAGATAGACCCCATCAACCCACAATAGACCTGGTTTCTCAAAGCAAGTCCCATGGTCTAAGTAGCCAAACCCCTGGCTGTGGCATCAGTCCTGTAACCATTTGTTGACTCACCAGATTCAACTGACCCTTTCAAACCCCCTCCCTTTGACCAGGAGGACTGATGAAAAAACTACCTGCACTCCAGAGACCTTTACCGCCACTCCCAGGGCTCTCTAATCCTTCTTCATACTCCTCAAACTGCTCCTGGCTGTATCACTGGTGCCCACAGGAAGTAACAGCAGCAGATAATAGTTAGTGGACTGTACAAGGCTTGGTAGTCTCTAGGTGACAACCCTGATATGAGCCCCCAGTAGGCAGCACACCTCTCTAGAGAGTGTGTTAGGGCAGCAAATGAGTGCCTCTGTACTTTTCAGAAGCGAGTTGCGTACTACTATCACCTGTCACCTTTGCTTAGTTGCACTGGTTGTTATATGGGGGGCAGATCAGGCTGCCTTACCCAGCTCCAGCATCTCTCCTGATGTGACTGGTCTTTCCTCTTCAGTCTGCAGAGTGGTGAAGCAGTTCTGCATGGGCACCTCAGGTTTCAGGGGAAGTCTCTTCCTCCTGCTGGTTCTTGCTGTTGCAAGCTTCCATTCTTCTGCATTATTGAGCCCACTCCCTTCCATGTGTGCTGGTGGGGAGGTTTTCCGTGGGCTGTGGGTTCACTGCAGACTGCACTTGGAAACAGCTGTCTAACTCCTTCTCGGCATCCCTGATGCTATGCAGCCTCCTCACCACGTCCTGCAGCTCAGCCACCTGCTGCAGGAGGTCCTCCACCTGGGCACACATTTTGCAGGCAGGCCTGCTGCCTATCCTTGGCCCAGGAGAAAGGTCTAGACACTTCCTGCAGTCTGAGGTCTGCACCACAGCCTTTCCCTTCAACAGCTCTGTCTGGGTGGAGGCATCGGCCACCGCTGGGGTAGATGGTGCAGAGCCCCACAGCCAAGCTGGAGCCTTTGGTCTCAGATGAGTGCCCACCATTCTGCCTTGAGGGTCAGGTAGGATGAATACATTTGACCTGTGCAGATGGCTACAGACCATCATTAAATATTGTTTTTGTTTTCTGCCATTTTAGGCTGCAGGAGGAGAAGATCAAACTTCAGTTGAATTTGACTGTCCAGTTTTTGCTAAAACAAGGACAGGTGGAATTGGAAAGTACTGAGATCCCAGACTACACTGATGCCATTCTCATTAATAAGAGTGTTATTGAAGAACTGAATTGCTCTATCATGGTAATCTACATTATCTGAAGGAAATTTAAGCTTTTTAAACAAATGTATTGTCCTTCGGGGGCTCTGCTTTTTCTCCAGTTTGACATCTAGTTTCAATTCATTACTACACACCAGCAGGCTCCATTGTAATGTAGAAGGTGTTAAGAATTCTGTAAACTCTCTTATCATGATGTAAAGATTGCAATACAGACTGCTTTCTTGATGTTTGATCAATACAATTCAGATCAATAAAATGGCAACAGTTTTGAGACACACCATCACTTACAGACATGTTGTAAATAGAAAATGCTGGGCACCAGTCAGAAAATTCCCTCAAGGCAAACTTAGAGTTAAGAAGCATTTGAAAAGTAGCTTACATTAAGATTTAAAAAATTAATACACGTTTATATGTAAGGTGAAATTGGTGATCCTACTTAAAACAGTTCTTCATACTTTCACTAAAGGTTCTTTTCTTAGGCATTCTAGCTGTACAAAAATTGCTTGTTACTGCTGCTGCACAAAGCCTTCAATAACAACTGCAGAATACCTTATACAGAGGAAGTTTGTATTCTGTAGAGCTAAAATGCCTTTGCATTCTAATAAAAGATAGAAAGGTGGAGAGAGAGGTTAGTTGTAATTTTCTTCATCTCCTTCTATGATCCAAGGCTGTGGCACAGAGCATAAAAGCAAACAGAATTTCACAAAAGGTAACCATCTGGAGCAAAGTCTGGAAAGAGACTGCAGTGTAGCATGTTTTCCTTACTAAAATTATAACTTTGGAAGCTTGCCCATCTTGTTGCAAATAAGTATTCCATAATCTGTGGAGCATGTTAATGAAGATTAATCTATTTTTTCAGGCTCAGGGAGAAAAAAAAATTGCTAGCATGGTGGAATGTAAAGATTTCTCTAAAAGGATATTTCAGCTGGAATGGGAACACAAGAAAATGAGAATGCAGATAGAAGATCTGAAACAGAAGGCTCACGATATTGTAGCACTGCCTATTTCAAAAGATCGCCAGCTAGTGAGTTACTTGCTTTAATTTATATTTTGACCACAGAAAATTTTGCTGCCTCTAACTGTAAGATCGTTTATACCTCTGAAGTTTCTTACTACTATGGAGAAACTTGATGGCTAATAGGTCAACAATTCAGCTTTCAAAGGGAAGTCTTACGCTTGAGATCGATCAATGATGTTTTTTGGGATGTTCAGGTGTGAACAAAGGCAAAATTATCCCTAACTCTTAATGTTTCAAAATTGGCACTGAGAGTAAGGAATCAGGATTTTGCAGCCACAAGGAACAGATCTTTCAAATAAAGCACCGTAACTTCCTTTTAAGTGAAGGTCTGAGGTGCCCCCATCTGGTATCTCGCAGAAATACCATAACGTTTGCTCAGTATGCAGAGACTGAGCGTTCCTACAGGAGCCCCGCTGAGCACCACTCTGCCATTTGTTGGCCCACCAGCAGAATGACAGAGAATTGTTTGCCACCCCTGGCAGGCAAGAACCAGCGGCTGGCCAGCAAGTCAGCACCCACATAGCTTTGAACAAGCCCAGATGGCACACCAGAAAACACAGGTAAAGGTTGTAGGAGTGAGCCAAGGATACCAGTGGGAGAAGAGAGGAGGAAGAAGATAGTTTGCAGGGGAAGCCTGAGGGTATTGCAGTCTGGGATGTAGAGAACTGCAGGGAAAGCTGATGGGTTTGTGGCGATGAGGTGACGGGCATAAAGGTCTGGAGTAAGGGATGTTGGAGGATGAGTAGGCTGGAGATATTGCAGTGGGGAGAGCTATAAAGCACAGAGAAAATAAAGAAAGTTGAAGAGCAGGTAAGGGTATTGCAATTCAATCAAAAGATTAAAAGAAAATCCCAAACACATGTTTTGCTCAGGCTTCATTTGTTTTGCTGCTCTCTATAAACTGCTTGTTTACTTCTGAATCACAGCCAAGGGATTTCCATAACTAACATCAACAAAACAGCTTTCCAAAGAGGTGATGTGACAACACACTGAAAACTTCTTGTAGCAAATTTATCACCAGAGTGTTGCCGTTAGCTCTAACTTCGTTTAAACTGATGAGCAGAACTACTGGCCTTCAGAGAGAGTTAAACTCGCCCATAGCAAAGGCATATACTGGTTTAGTCAGAATTCGAATGCTCTGAGGGGCTTGACTTCACTTTTTGAGTCGGTGTGTGGGGTTAGTAGGAAAGACAAGGCAACAGAGACCCCCAACAATAGGAACAGAGAGAAAGATAAATGTGTGCAGGCAGGGACCTGAGAACACCTGGAATGAAGGCTATGAATGAAGCAGGGAGTGAAAGCAGTTTGATGCTGTAGGCAAGGAGCCTGCTGGGTCTTTCCTGTTTCTCCTCTTCTAACTGGAGCAGTCCATAAAATTTTACCTGTCATTTTGGTGGGAAAGTACTCTGGAAGGATGAATCTACATCTTCAGAAACCTGTCTACTGCCCGTTATGGGTCATACAGCCTGTTTTACCATTTGTCATTTGATAAAGAGATATTTTAGTAGCAGTGTGCCCAAGAAAAAAATCTTTAATAAATTCTCTGAAACCCAGATTACTATGCAGATATAAGAACAATAAAGGAAGTAAGAATTACTAGGAAGCCGCTTGACAGAAAATAATCGCTTTCTGCTCTGGCCTAAAGACAGGCTGTATAGCACTTTGGCCTCCAGCTGTGTTAGCTTAGACTACCTTATAATCAAGAGTATAGCTTGGGTTTTTTGACAGCCTCACAACAAATTTTCTTGGTCTTTGTTTCCATTAACACATAAGATAATATTCAGTTTAACAGCTGTACAGTCTAGTATTCACACAGCATCCAAGAATGTCCTTAAAATGTCCATTTATGAGCACTAGTAAGCCTTTCCACTGTGCAGAATTCTAGTTTTTTGTTTCATATGGTATGATTGTCTTTACAGAAGTGTGGAATTGTTGAGAACAAACACGCTTAATAAGATGGTTTCTTTCTGTTTTTAATTCTTCAGTTCCTAACTGTGCTGAACTATGACAGCTGCATTGACCATCACATTTCAGTGATGGAGCAGACTCTTGGCATCATGGATGAGGTAAATCCTAAGCGAATGACTACATTTGAGACATTAGCAAGAGGTGTTTGTAAGGAATAACCGCAACTGATGTAGGCATACTAACTCTTTGGCTAATGCAAGGACTGTCGGAGTATAGCCATAACAGCACACATGGATTAATATATATATCCACATATTTATTCATCTGGCTTTCAATAGTTTCTTCAACTTGCACTGAGTTGTCTACAACAGCAGTTCTCTAAAGTTTTTGGAAACAGTCATCATACATTCATTGCTGCATAGGTCACCTCCACGGAGAGAAATCTACTTGCTCTGTTACTGGAATTAAATGTTTTCCTTCCTGATGCAGATCTGCTTATCACTTCTTACACAGCATTGCCTATAAAAGTCACTCTTCCATTCCTATGAAGCATTCTTCCAGTCTTTACTGCTTAAGGTTTCTGTCCAGGAGCACCAGCCTGTTCATAATATGACTACCCCCCCTATATTCAAAAAACAGAGAAACAACAATCTGATTTGCTGGCTCCCTCATCTATTTCAACATTCAAATTATGATTGTCCTTGTTTTTAAGTGATTTCACTGGATTTTCTCCAGGTTGCTCCAGCTGGCATCAGCTTCCTCTGCTTCTTCAAGCTTTAGTATTTACCTTGTCCCTTTACAGCCCATCCAACAGCTTCAGCACAACCCTTTCTTCAGCAGCTCCTAGTAGCCAAGACAGTGTTCTCAACTCACTGATTCCATTGGCTTCCTTTCCTTCCTTTGCTTTTCAAGCTTTATCTTTAATATATCTCTCTCCCTGACCCATACCTCTTTGTTCTTTGCTACTTATGTTAGAACTCCATAAAGCATACTGGAATACAGTGTGTGTGAAAGACACTACACGAAATAAAGCTAGAATGTGCCACTAGTCAAATCAAAATACATGAAAGTTTATTGAGCTACAATGGAGTGTGTAAGATTATAGGTTTCCATCATAAGTTTGTCTGAACAGCTTTTGTATAATCTCATATATTTGCTTTATTCATTTGGAAATGGACAGCTGCACAAGAAGAATGTGAAGAACCGTCAGAAAAGAATTAAGGAGTTGGAGAAGTGCATCAGTTTAAAAGAGCAAGCAAATTACGAGCTCAGCCGGGAGCTGAAAGAAATGCTTGTCTCTGTTTCAGAAAGGAGGCATATCTTTGAGGCAGCCGGTAAGTCACAGTAATGCACTTTAAGTCACAAGCAAAGAACATTCAGAAAATATCTCCAAGGCTACACAGTCCTGTTCTGCATCAGCATCAGCTAAGGCAAGGAGCGCCTATTTATTACTGTATGTGCACAATTAGCAGTGCCCTTTCTACCACAACGATTTAACATCATTTACTTAAGAGCATATCTAGAGATAGTTGCTCTTGTAATCAAAGTTAATTGACTAAATTGCTGAAACTATTTAAGACAAAATATTATAGTCATTAATATCCTCATTAGGCAACATGCTTTCATTCTTTCACAGAACTGTTCAACCCACTTCTTTCCACCCACTCAAAGGGAACAGAGGAAGTAACGTGAAGCTGAGAAGGGTATTCAGTATTAGGAAAACTGTAAAGATCTTTCCACTAGTAAAAATTAAGATTTTCAAAACAGTGGGTACTTGCTAGAAACTAGAGGAAGCATGTCCAGGGCCTTTTTGTAATTTTTTGTTCTATTCAGTACTATAAAGACTCGTAAGCCCAACTGTGAGCCTATTTTAAAATGATTGCCTGTTTTATACAGAACCTGGAATAACCCCAGGACAGGTCCAATATAAATATAGACGATGTATCCCCTACAAGTACAGGCTAACCCTTATATTTTGTTCTGTGCAGACACACAGCATGTTTCTGAAAAGATTGCAAAGCAGCGTTACCGAGAGATTTTGAAGAAGAAACACCTACGGGGTCTTGTAAAGGAACAGGAAAAACAGTTTGAAATTCTTCAGGCAGAAGTTGAAAGACTCAGATCAGGAACATTCCCTGTTCTTTAAAAATCAGAGCCCAGGTAGATGTATAATACCATGGTCTTGTCTAAGAAAAAGAGCTTGGACATCTGCCTTTTCTCCCTGAACTTTTCTTTCCACACGTGATTTCTTCTGTAATTTGTTTAAAAATAACTTCAATTTGAAAGATGCATATTTGTGTGTTGTGTACATTTTATAGCTATCTTATCCCCATTGTATTTCAGTTCATGAGATGTATTTCTGCTGTTTTGGTTATATAAACCATATAGCTCATTACAGAAAACAAAGAAATTGTAGACTGATAGAACAGGTGTATTTGCAATATGCAATTGTAGAACATTTTAAAGGTGAACTACTGCAAGAAATCCATGAATTTGCATCTGCTAAAATTCACGTCTGTGGCTTTGACTTCATTTTGCTTTTTTAAATATATTTACACCTGTGATCGCACAGGTGTATGTTGCTGAGAAGATGAAGGCATGCTTTGGCATGACCATGTGTGCTACCTGGCCCAGTCCCGAAAGCTGCTGCTGCTTCTGACAGCATAATTACTCACAGCCACCAGTAGCTGCGGGGCAAAAACATGTGGAGGAAAGGAGGTTATTGGGAGTGGTCAACATGGATTCACCAGGGGGAAATCATGCTTGACCAATCTGATAGCCTTCTGTGATAGCATGACTGGCTGGGGAGATGAGGGGACATCAGTAGATGTTGTCTACCTCGACTTTAGCAAGGCTTTTGACACTGTCTCCCATAACATCCTTGTAGGTAAACTTCAGAACTGTGGGTTAGCTGAGTGGACAGTGAGGTGGATTCAGAACTGGCTGAATGACAGAGCTCTGAGTGTTGTGGTCAGTGGCATAGAGTCCAGTTGGAGGCCTGTAACTAGTGGTGTTCCCCAGGGGTCAGTACTGAGTCCAGTCTTGTTCAACATATTCATCAGTGACCTGGATGAGGGGACAGAGTGTACCCTCAGCAAGTTTGCTGATGACACAAAACTGGGAGGAGTGGCTGATACACCAGAAGGCCATGCTGGCATTCAGTGAGACCTGGACAGGCTAGAGTTGGGTGGAGAGGAACCTAATGAAGTTCAACAAGGGCAAGTGTAGGGTCCTGCACCTAGGGAAGAACAACCCCATGCACCAGTACAGGTTAGGGGTTGACCTGCGGGAAAGCAGCGCTGCAGAGAAGGACCTGGGAGTCATGGTGGACAAATCAACCATGAGCCAGCAATGTGCCCTGGTGGCCAAGAAGGCCAATAGTATCCTGGGGTGCACTAAAAAGACTGTGGCCATCAGGTCGAGGGATGTTATCCTTCCCCTCTACTCTGCCCTAGTGAGGCCACATCTGGAGTACTGTCTCCAGTTCTGGGCTCCTCAGTTCAAGAAAGACAAGGAACTACTGGAGAGTCCAGCAGAGGGCTACAAAGATGATCAGGGGACTGGAGCATCTCTCTTATGAGGAAAGGCTGAGAGACCTGGGTCTCTTTAGCCTGGAGAAAAGAAGACTGAGAGGAGATCCCATCAATGCTTATAAATATCCAAAGGGCGGGTGTCAAGATGAAGGGGCCAGACTCTTAAGTGGCACCCAGCTACAGGACATGAGGCAACAGGCACAAACTGGAACACAGGAAATTCCATCTGAACAGGAGGAAAAACTTCTTTACTTTGAGAGTGACAGAGCACTGGAACAGGCTGTCCAGAGAGGTTGTGGAGTCTCCTTCTCTGGAGATATTCAAAACCCATTTGTCAAAAACAATCCTGTCCAGCCTGCTCTACATGAACCTGCTTTGGCAGGGCGTTGGACTATATGATCTTTAGAGGTCCCTTCCAATCCCTACCATTCTGTGATTTTGTGCTGCCACTGGCAGAATTACAGGAAAACAAGTTTTTGAAGCATCTGGCCTCCTGAAAGAGTTGCTGCTA
Organism: Ibidorhyncha struthersii; assembly: GCA_013398815.1. NCBI lineage: Eukaryota > Metazoa > Chordata > Aves > Charadriiformes > Charadriidae > Ibidorhyncha > Ibidorhyncha struthersii. The sequence goes on along the minus strand of VZSZ01002040.1, from coordinate 178,663 downwards.
TCTCTCACCCCTTCACATTGATATGCAGTCTATTATCCTGTCAGATCTCGCCAAGACAGCTAAGATAGATAAAGAACCCTTGATAAAATTAACAACTGCTGGAGACTGATCTACCTACTCAGGCATTCTCACTGATTTGTATTTCTCTTCCACGGTGTGTGTAGATTCTTCTCCTAAATTCACATAAAATCTAAACTCATTCCATTGTGAAAGCATTAATAGCTTTGATACCTTAGTTTAACAAAATTCTACACTTGTAAGGAAAACTACTTCTATTGTGATCTTGTACACCACCTCCTTTTTGGCTTTACCATCTCTAACTGGGGTCCATAAGGACTCTAATTACACCTCCATTCTTCTTGCAAGACTTTTTTCTTCCTCCTCAAACGTCCCTGGAACTAACAGAGTTCCAAATGTGCCAGGGATCTCAGGGAAGAGAACCACCCCCTTCACCAGGCACCATCATCTTTTTTTTATTAAACTAAAGAGGCAGAAGAAATAGTGTCTTAACAATAAAGGTTGTTCTTCATTAATTCTCTGTGGACAGCAACATTCAGTATTCTAAAGAGCAAGTTGTCTAATGAGCCCTATCAATGTTAAAAAGGTCTGTATTAGCTTTGTTTTTCTTTCCCTTGAGATACAAAAGAAATTACTGCCTTATTAAGGAAACAGGAAACGGTACCTGTAAACAAAACAGTTAAGGTACAACCAATAAGGAATGTGATCACATATAAAACAATATTCGTAACAGGGACAGTTGCAGATTATGTATTGTTACACTTGACAAGCGATGATTTTAAGGAGAATAAAAGCAGAGAGAAGTCACCACACTATATGCATAGGCCATCATGAGAAAATAAGCAATTTCAAGTTAAGATTTAAAAAAACATTTAAAAAAACAACATTTATTGGAGGATAAATGAAATGCTGAAGTTTTATTCAGCTTTATGATGCTGTATTTGAAGCAATACCATTAGACAAGGCCTTGTTTTACTTATTTATTTGAAGAGAGAAAACACCTTGGCTCTCACATGAAGTAGTAGAGTAGACAGATGTTGGCTGCAATTTTCTTGCCTTCCCTTCTATTATCTCAGGCTGCAGCACAATGCTTAAGAGACAGCTTCCCTGAAGATAACTGTCTGGACCAGAAAATTAGTGCATTATGACACATTTCCCTCAGTAATAATTAAAGCTATTGAAAACATCTCATTGCAGCTTCAGAATATTAACAACATGAAAATTAGTTATCTTTACTTAACTCACAAAATGCTATCAGCAGGAAGACATTCATAAATCTGTGAACAAAGAACTGAACTCGTCCCCATGCGAACATCAACAGAAATGACAATTAATTTGAGTTTATTATTTCAAGACATGTAATGATGCAAAGACTAATCAAAGAACAGACTGCCTTCTACCTGTTGAAGTATGACTTGATTAATTTTATTTTTATTAAATAACCATTCACTGATCAAATTATTGAGCCAAGTTTTCCAAAACAGCATGAGTTCAATCTTCTCCGTTAACTAATGCCTTTTACAGTGCCTACTGTATCTAAGTACATAGCTTCACAAATATCTCCCAAGAAAACCTCCTAAATTCAAAGCATAAAGCCCACTGTCTGATCAACACTTCTTATGTTATCAGAGTTCATTCAGTCTTTTCTGCTTACATATGTGTGTAACTGAAAGCTTTGCACCTGTAGATTATGCGTTTACAAAATCTTCTTCTGTTCTGCTGTAGTGCAGTAACTGGTCTTCTAATCCAAAAGTATCCATCAGCTGAGTGAGACTCACTTTCTTGCCATCTGCAGAAAAGGCTGACTGTAGTTCATACAGCATCAGCTGGGTACTACTTCTCCATTTCACTATCAAAGCCTGTAGTTCAGTCAGGTTGTTCTGAAATTGGGACAAAACAAAAAAAATATTCGTCATCTGCTGAAATGTGGCGCTTTTTTGACCTGATCTATATTTATAAAATGCCTTAAACTAAGACAAGAGACAAACACCAAGTGATTCAGTATTGTTGCTTATATTAATAAATGAGGATTACACTTCAAATGACTTAAAAGTGCTTTTTCAGAGGTTCACCTCACCTTAGATCGATACATCTTAACCAGTTTGAGCCTTCGAAGTAGTTCTTCCTTCTCTTGCACTTGTTTCACCAGCCTTACTTTTTCGTCCAGGGACTGTTGCTGACTAAGATCAGCTTGTAGCACATCAGAATTCTCTGCTGATCCACAGAGACCATTCTCCTGTAAAGGACTTTTGAAACATGTATGTCTAGTGTTGTTTCTTTCCAGGTTTTCAGAAACGTCTTGTAGTCTGGAACAATCTGTACTTGTCTTTGGCAGGCACCCTTTGTCAGCATCAGCACAGTCTTTTTCTTCAGTGTCTATTTTGAGTCGCTTTGCCACTGTAAAATTAGCATTGAATGAACGCCTTGTTTTCCTTAATCGCTCCCTCAGAGCTGCACTCAGAGGCTACAAAACAAACAAACAAAACAAAAACAAAAACCCAGAAGGATTAGAACAATCTAATTTTTGAACAAATTTCAAAGAACTGTTTATCCTCATTACTATTTACATAGAACGTCATATATGTAATATAAAGATCATTGTAAAGCCAGACTTCCTAATTCTCTCTATAGCTTTCAAACTTGAACAGAGTTAACTTCGTCCGTTCACACGTATGTGCACATATAGCTGCAAGATATGGAAAGATGTACTTCCACATTTGCTAGGAGCAAATCCTGTATTCTATTGAGGCAAACCTACTCATCTTTGTACAGAAGTCTTTGTACAGAAGATACACGGCATGTCTCAACTGGGCTACTTTTATTCCATCAAATTCAATTTCCCAACTGGTTTAATGGAGATAAGGGTTGGGTTTTTTTTGCTGTTTCATCCCACCACACACACACACTTTCTGTATTAGTGCTAGTATAAATATCTGCATTTTACTTTAGAGTATTAGAAATGATCTGTACAATTGTCTTGTTCATGCTTTGAGATCCTTCACTGATAAGATCTAAACCATGATTATTTTTGCTGCGAAATAAGTTAACAATTATTTTTTATAATCTTTGTCTAACATTTTTACCTGTCAAAATATACTAAAATATGGCAGAGAGGGATTAGTTAAGGAACACCTGCAAACTAGGCCTATCCAGCATAGGTCCGGATGCTGAGCATGACAGCATCACCATAACACGTGCTAGGATGGACACCAAAGTAGTTGGGAGTGTTATGGAGAATATACAAACTGAAAGCAGTGTACTTTGTTCAAGCGCAAGCAGAAGTCACAGGAATTCATTCTGCAAACACAGCAACACAGAAAACTAAGATTTAAGAAAACTGAAGGTGACAGATTAAAAAAAACAAACAAACAAAAAAACCAACACCAACAAAACCCACCACAAGCTCTAAATAGTATTCAAATTTATTACTATGGCATTTGGGGTATATTACTTCATCACTTTGTATTCACAGCAAAAACTTGCATATTCAGAGCAAAGTATACTAAGCCCATTCCTTACCTGGAGAACCTTGTAGCTATGGGTATAAGCTACCTATCTTTAGTCTTCCAGCAAACAGTATCTCGGTGATTTCTGACTACTTGATGGTTTCATAAGTATTTTTGTTACTACAAGGAGTCACATTATTGGAAAAACAAATAAGTTTTCATACCTGTTTCCCTGAACTAGTCCCCTGTGGAGCTGCTGTCCCAGAATCCTTTGGAGTATGGCATAAAGATGTCATTTTATCAAGCACTGGTTCTTCCATCTCGAGATGGATAGCAGTTTCTGTTAAAAGACAGAATGAATTCTGTATGGTGCTATTTTCACCTGATTATAACGAGCCACAGGGCGGCAGGAATGAGTGAAAAGCTCTAATAAGGAATACTAAGCCTTGTTTTCTAATCGTTAAGTTCAAAAAGACATCCGCATAAGTTACACAACTGTTTCATGTGCTAAGTAGCAGCTTGATTTGTGAATGGCTTTTCTTCAAGAGGATGAATAACACTAACTGGTATAAAATATCTTACTATGATTTTTGTATATTATTTTTTGCTCACTCATAAAGCTCTATGGATTTTTTCTTTAAAATATGAAAAATATTATGAAAAGTCTTACCAATATTCTCCATTATAAATTTTTTTTTCCTATCTGATATCCTCTTTCAAGTGTTAAAAAGGAGCAAGGCAACTTATGAAACACTCAAAACCATTATAGTATGCCTATAAATCCAAGGTCAGATCCTGCAAAATTGAAACAACTCATCAAAAAAATGCTCACTCCAAACAAACTGTATTTTCTTAACCTGAATTACCCTTACTGCTTGTCTAACTCAAAGGAATAATCCTAACTAAGCCAGGTTGTGAAGAACCAGTCCTTTCATTTAACTGTATCCCAAGTAGTGATAAAAGGATTTTTGGGAGCCACAAGATTTCTATTGTCCACATGTATAAACAATCTTTTCTATAAAACAAAATAATTGGGTACCCAGGTTTGTGAAAATAATCCACTGTCTCATTTGATCCTTCTGGGGATGCTGCTTAAAAAAGTAATTACTTTCACAAGTAGAATTTTAAAAAGTAAGCATCCCCAGTTCACTCAGAAAAGTGCCTTAATTAAAATGATAAGTCATACTTCTCAGCAGGTACCAACTTCAAATTGATTTGGCAATGTTTAACTTAGTTTAGCATTTGTGAACCACCTGCTGATGACCAAAATGCAGCTGGAAAAGCATCAGCTACACCTCTGTTTACCTGGAAATTGCAATTAGGGGTTTCAAAACAGAAGCCTCTTAAAAATAAAATCCTGCAAACAAGTCACTAGGCAACACAGGACTGGCACAAGGGTCTTCCTCTTCAGAGATGAAACATACCAAAGCTTCAGTATGCCAAAGCCTTACTAACCCAGCAACCCCGGTCTTCCTGGCTCTGTTCCAAAGGATGCAGGTCCTCATTTATCTTACAAGTCAGTATTCCCCACCATTGTTCAAAATTCAACATATGGTACTCTATTAAAAAAACCCAGACTTTAATAAAGAAAGTCAATTGCATATTTCAGCAATCTATCAATTAAACTGGAAACACACAGCATCCATTAAATATAATGCAAGTTATCACTATTATTTCCTAATGTAAGCAAGAGTCTAGAAAAATCTATAACATGCTATATATGTAGGCATGATGTAAATACATAATAAATCTTAATAAGCAGCAAAATAAAGTCAAGCCTGAGAGCTGGCTTCAACAGACTGTTCAACTCTTTCAAAATAAATCCTGTGACTCTCTGCCTTTACATTCTAATGCAGATTATTTGTCTTTAAATGTCCATGACTATAAGGAATACTTCTTGCAATGGTTCACTCACGCTGTTGCTTTTAACTCTCTGGCAGCACATTCACATAGATCTCCTGCACACTTAAATCCTTCCCCCGTATCTCAGCCTAAGAATCCTTTACATTTTCAGCAGTGATGATATTTATCACATAGAAAAAGATTTCTGTCCACCAAGTAAGGAAAACTTGGGCTAGAAGGGGAAAAAACAATTTTGCACTTCAGTACTTGAATTTGCACTTTGGGTAAGTCCCTGATGCTACCTACCTCCGTTTTCCTGCTTAGAGCTACATTATGTAACAGCACTCGCTCCTTTTACGTTCTCTCCTCTCACCAAAGGCTGTATTAACACTCATTAACAATTTTTCCCTAGCTGCTTTTCCACCCTACAGAGAAGCAGAAAGAAGGCTGGGCAGCCCACAAGCAGAGCTGCAGATTCGGGGAGCCCTTTCCGTGGTGACGACGCACCCTGGAGGGCCACGAGGCACCCCCAACACAGAGCACGGCAACCACAGTCCGAGCCAGAGGCGGCCCGCGGGGCGAGGGGAGGCCCCTCACGGAGCACAGAGCCCCCAGCCCCAACGAGGCCTAGCGCGCCCCTAGGAGCCAGCTGGGCCAGGACCCGGGGTGGGGGCCAAGGAAGGAGGCAGCCCTGAGGGACTCTCTCCCCTCCCTCCTCTACCCCAACATCACTCTAGCCGTGAAGAACGGAACCCGCCCCCCTCAGATACCAGGAGAACAGAACGAACCCTCCCCAAAACCGCCGGCACCTCACCGGCCTCAGCGCTTCAATCTCCCGCTGCCGGTGCAAAGGGGCGGAGCGCCGGCAGTGCGCCTGCGCGCGCGCGGCACCGTCTCGAGCCGGCGCAGGCTGCTTTGCGCCTGCGCGCAGTGGAAAGCCGTGGGCGGAGGGCTGTGGTGCGGGCGGGCGTGCGAAGGTTGTTCATACGGGCGGGCGGGCGGTAAATACGGGGTTTGGCGGCGCTGCCGCAAAGGTGCCGGGCAGAGCTGGGCTTGCAGAGCCCTCAGGGGCACCTCTGAGAACCTCGTACGCACGTCTGTTGCAGCTGGGCATGAAAGCCCCAACAGTCTCGCTGCAAGTGTCCCGGTGCTCCAGCCTCCCCACAGAGCGCTCCCCACTATGAATGGCGGGGCAGGCCCAGGCCCAAGCCCAGGCTTTCGGCACAGCCCAGGGAACCAAAGCTCTGCACCTCAGGCCACCCACCGCCTCTACCTCAGGCACTGTCCCCTCACAGAAGGGGAAAAACTATGGCCGAGGAATGCACCAGAGGTCTGATCTGAACAGCCCTGTCTAGGCTGTGAGGGGAAGGAGGAGGAAGTGAAAATGAAGAAACTTGACTGGAAAAACAGGCAGGTAGATTGTGATTGTGACCAGGAGCAGCCCCAGCTGTAGTCGCAGTCACGGAGTTCAGAGCAGGATTAGAGTGCCCTGATGCTCAAAGGCGCTACTGAAGCAAGTGTGATTTTCGTATCTTTACCAGCAAACTTCCATTCTGCTACCCTGGTTTCCCCATGTGGATTTACATTTCTCAAAACTGATTCATACAAAATGTTTTTCCAATATAACTGTCAGGGCTGAGACAATGAGCTGCAGAAGCCATCGCAGTGACAGCTCCCAGCCCACAGGGGTGATGTATTATCAGTGGTTCCTCCAGCACTGCCCACAGCCGAATTGCTCCATGCTGTGCACAGAGGCCTCACGTGGCTGTGCTGAGTGTTGCACATGGAATATGTGCACCAGCACGCTCTTGCTAGATTATGTCCTTAATTTGTGTAGCAGAAATGCATTTAATTTCCTGCCTGGTTCCTCCTTACAACAACAGAAGAGGATGCTCAGTTTTCTCTTCGCCTTGTGTAACTGCCATCTGTATTGAGACAAGATACACTCTTGCACTGAGAGGTGGGTGAGCGCTGAGCGTAAGTGTGGTAATATGTTAGCAGTTGCTGTGCTTTTGACCATAAGTATCCATAGATTCACTCACTTCAAGTAGAATTTCACAGAGGTGATAGCAACCTTGTTTTCTTTTACAGTAAAAAGTATCTAAGCATTCAAAGTCCATCTAGAACAAGTCACTTTGGGAAATCTGAGGACTTGGCACCTTTAGATTACTCCTTCTACAGGAGCTGACTGTGCGTGAAATCGATTTAGAAATAATATTCTCAGTAGCAAATGTGGGAAGTTAGATTATGTGACTAAGTTGTATCATCAGTCATAACCATCTAGTGAAAAAACTCACACGATATCTCAACTGTTGAGACAGTTTGGAGCCGTTTTTTAAAACTACACACCCCCCTTTTAATACCTGCAACTAACTTAATGTCATAAGTATTTCATTTTTTAGTATGTTAAAAATGGACTCCTGAGTCCGACAGTAAGAATGCTAATAGAACTTCTGCAGCAAATTTATCAAGTGGGTTGGATCTTAAATACACTGGAGCTTTGAGATGGCATGTCTCCAAGTTCCCAACATACTTCCTTCTGTCTCAAGGATGGTCCCTGCTTTAAATTACTCATGCTCTGTTGTACAGACATGTTAACAGTTGAGTTGCACAAGAACAACAGAAAGTTTGAGATTTTAGATCATTTGCCAGCTGAGATTCCAGTAAGATTTTACAGGAACATAACACATGAAAAAGTCATCCTGTGCATTATCATTGCTACTTTATTAGAGGAACGCCCACATGCCCCACCCCAAGTGAGAATTACAGTCTGCTTGAGACTGGGAATATAGAAAGACAGTTCCACACATTGGCTTTATGAGTTTAATGTACTACACAGAGAGTAGGGAAAAGGAAATGTTATCATCAGTATTCACTGGTGGGTAATCACTCTAGGAAGAGATCCTGTTTCAGGTTGGTATTAAGCCTTTAGCTGCGTTTACCACATTTACTTGGTGTTTACACATAGCACTTCAAAACCATGACTTGTCCAAGATCTGGCACGTGGCTTCTGATGGAGCTGAGAACTAGCGTGTCATCAATCACTATCCAGTGACTATCCAGTACTTTTATTGCAGAAACCCAATAGTGATGGATATTATTTTACCCACAACTTAATGATGGCAAACAGGAGTCAGACTAAAACCTTCCTCTGAAAAGGTGTGCATCTGTTTCCCTTGAGGAAAAGAGATTATCCGTGTGTTATTGATACTGGCATGTTTATGGCACACTGTAGAGCATTTCTCATACTCTTCAGTTAAGCTCGCCGCTATGGGCACACAGCTAGCTAGTTCACTGCAATAGTCTTTATTAAGCACTATAAAGCTATTGTTTGATTTTAATTTTTTTTTATTCCTTTTGTGATCAGAATAGTTTGGAGTAAGCAAAATAAAAGAAAAAATGCATAGGAAATTTTGCACTGTGTAATAAAATTATTGAGCTCTATTTGCTGAACATGTTGCTTCCCTTCAGAGAAACTTGTTTCCCCAAAGAACCAGAAAAAAAAATGTCCATCCTGGTTTTATTTTCTTTGGTGTTTCTATGATGACATTTTAGTGATTGAATTTTTTTTTTTTCAGTTTACACCAGTTTGTCTGCACAGTTGAAGTACAATTACAATTGAAATACAATCTATGTTTTGTTTCTTTCATTAATCTTATATTACCAGAAGAGCACTAGGGCTCACACATCAGCACTGACAGGACACAAACATGCTGTATTGCCCTGTGGGCATCATCTGTAGTAGCAAAGCCAAAGTGGGGAGTAGTAGTAAATGATAATGACTTTGGGTTTAGAGACTCCAGTTTGACCCTTATGAGTTCTTCTTTTACAGGGTGCCAGAAGCATCACAAAGCTTCCCATTTAACAGCTGGCTGGGCACAATGGCCAGGCCTTTTCCCCTTGCCAATGAGTAACTGAAATGTTAGTCAAGATACTAAGTCTTAAGCCACATACGCATTACCCCCTTCCCTCATTTTTTCTGAAAACTGTTGATCTTGTGTAAAGCCAAATGATGTATTCTGACGCATGAAATACATTCTGCACTGTCTGCGTATTCTCTCTTGCCTGAAGCAGGGGGGTGGAGTGTTTTTATGTGCCTAACCACTAACTGCTGCAGAAATTTTTAAAATCCTACCCACTTCAGCATGGGCCTAGGGCTGTGTTTTTGCTGGCTGCAATTCACTGCTGAGAAAAATGTTCTGACTTGCTTATAGCCATGTAAATATATCAAGGGAAGGGCTTTATAGACCAGATTCCTGGAGTAAAACCAGTTTGCTACAAAAAAAACTGTCTTTGGGAGATAGATTCTGCTCTCATAATGGTGCAAATGTCCAGTAATTACAGTGAAGTCACTAGAATGACATCAGCATGAAGCTAAAGCAAAAGTAAAGTTTTGTTGCCTTTTCTGCTTTACACCTGGGGCTTGGTTAGACCATCCCTTATTTTTGACTTCAATTTTCAAGTTACCTGTCTTGAAAAACTGACATAATTTATTGTACCTGAGAGGCAGTGCAATTTGCTGTTACAGAAGATAATGTAAGAGCCAGCTGAGATGGGCTTCCTAGTTCTCGCTGCTGCATGTGTGAATAACCAAGTGGGTGAGGCACAGTGCTAATAAAAGAGAACGGTGTAAGACACACTCGTATTTTTCTGTCTGCTTGTGGGATTTTCTCTGACGTAGTCATGCCAAAAATTACAGTTTGAAGTCTTTACGAGACTGAAGCAGACAAAGGAAACAACAAACAAACAGACCTTCAGTGTTCTTGTCTTTTCTAGAGAACTGATTGATCATTATTTTAAGAAAATTCAAGCCTTTTAAATCTAAGCCCTTGCCTAAACTAGTCCCTGGTTGATTTTAATTTTTTTTTATTCCTTTTGTGATCAGAATAGTTTGGAGTAAGCAAAATAAAAGAAAAAATGCATTGACTGATTGATCTGATTGATCTGATTGATTGAACTGATTGATCATTATTTTAAGAAAATTCAAGCCTTTTAAATCTAAGCCCTTGCCTAAACTAGTCCCTGGTACAGCTTTGTCATTTGTGATGGTCTGAGCATATTTTTGTGTTAAAGGCATTTGGATTGTAGTGGAGCTTGAAGAGTCATTTCATTTTCTCACATATATAGTACAAAAGTTGGTTTCATGCTGTGCGCACATAACTCGTAGGTTGCTCACATTTATCCATGCTACTGAAATTGGTGAAGCTGAAAACGTGAACATGGTTTATTTGCTAGTGGCAATGAGCTCGTTTGAGTTACCAATGGTCTGTAGGCCTTGGGTGGATGCAGTGGATTAAACTGGGGTACCAAACAAGTCATCCAGTGAGCAGGTAAGCGCAAATGGAGGTGCACACCTTACCTTCTTCCTGGACTCCTGGAGGTTTCACTTTTGCTCTGAGTTGTAGACATGAGTGAGTAGTGTCCATCATCACTTCAGCGCCACCAGGTATTGTTTTGTTTTAGAGCAAATAACCATTCTACTGGGCACACTTCCTTTTCTGCCAAACTGCAGCATCAGCAAGCAGGATTTAAAAATACACTTCCTCCCTGTTATTAAGAAACAAATCATGTCACTTAACTGAGGCTAGAGAAAGCCTTATTAAGTAAAAATTTAGAGGTCTTTTCCTAAGGATGAAAGATGAATGTGGTTTTCATGGGAGTTTTCTATCTCTGGATACGGCTGACAATAAAGTCACGTCTAGAGGGTTGAGATTTCAATGTGGCAATGTTGTCAGGCACTGACCACACTTATGTTACAAACCAGGCTCACAGGTTAATACACTCATGTGAGAGCTGGCTTAAAGCTCTCTCCTGTTTTCCTGGTCATGCAGTTAGTAATTTACATAATGTTTCAAGTGTGCATAATTGTTGTGATATGGGGGATATATCTGTGTACTATTCGTGCAAACAAAATCACATGTCTAAGGACAGCTGCCTCAGGATTGTAAGGCAGGCAATTCACCAAGAATTGTGAACAGGTATGAAACTGTCACTTTTTAATAAAAAGGTTGAAGCAAATTATTTAAAAATCAAAAGATGTAAGGTACTCACAGACAATGGGTACTCCATAAATACTTGCTTATCACCCCTTCTCAAAATACTCGGCTATAGGGAGGGCAACAAGAATGTCTTCTGTGCCATTTTGGTTAGCAAGTAAAACATGCCATGAAGCTTTTTGACTTCTCCTCGTTTCTTGAGTAAAATACGCTGTTTATGCAAGTTATGGCTCATTTCAAAACGGATATTTCAGTGTTTGTGAGCTGTGTTGCTTTTGTTCCAATTATTTCCAAAGTAGTTTCAGTGCAAATCTTCTATTCATGTTCATATCTGAAATAACTATATCTTGAGTCCCTTTCTTTACATAGGCATACAGAAAGAGCTTTACTGATGAGTGTGTAATATTTTCTTACAACCTCAATGGATTGAAGTGATTGTTATATTATTTTACTGTTGTCACGTTGCCTTACTGCAGAAGAGCAGCTTAGCCCTTGTGACATTTGAAGTCATTGAGAAAGTTCCTACTGAACTGAAGGGAAGCTGAACTATGCTGTCCTGATGGAAGTTATTAGAAGTGTGGCTTATGGAGTGAGCTAATGGTATGATTTCACGTGGTGCTGAGATACTGGAATTGCAGCTGGCTGCATTAGCACAAGTGTTTCACATTGTGTTTAATGTGTGAGAAGGCAACCATTCTCCCTCTCAACACATTAAGGAAACTGTATTTTGGGTGAAGAACATTTGTCTCAAATGGAGCCTAGGAATGCTGAACTGATGCTAAGTGAAAAAAGAAAATCCTTTGATGAACCAAGTTAGCAAGCGCTACGCACTTTAACTGGGGATGTTTTCCCATCGGTAACCCACGTAGCTTTGAGCTTGTGTCCTGGCATCAGTGACCTCCATCGCATGTATCAATAGTCACTAAACAAGCTCGCTTCATCATCAACCTCTTTGATGACAGCCATGCCGTACCATTTCAAGTAACACTTCTGCAACTGGAAATCTCCCAGTACCTTCACAGCTGAAAGAAGAGTTATCCTGGTTTTGATGTCTTAAAGTTTAGTGCATTTTTTCCTTGAGTTAATTACAAGCGTTTTATGGGTAACATATGCCAGAATAAGCTATTTCGTCATTGTTAAATGCTTGGTGGTAACTCAACACATGGGTATGCATTGACAAGTTTTCTCTTGAAAGACTCCATAGGAGTTAAATCACTGGATAGATCACCCTAGATTTTTAGCTAGCATATACCCCGCCTTTTCTTGAGTCTGTGAAAACAGGCATGACTAACCCTAAAACTGTCCACATTGATGTCTGGATAGGAAGTCCTGTGTGGGATTCATTTTTCTAAAACAACAGCGCTCGTAAGGGTGCACCCTACTTAATCATGTGTACAAAGAGTAATCAAGAATATCATCATCCACTCCATGCAGCTTATTTTGTTTGGTGATAGCTTTCTTTTCCATTTCAGCGAGGAATTCTGTGTCAGAAATCTTATTCCTTAAAGCAGGATTCTCACTTTATAAAATCAAGCCTAGAACCTGTTAAACTACCTCTGGTCTAACACTTCCTTGTCCTAAGCTTTTCTCTCAAACCTAACGAGATCTGCTTTCTCACAAATATCACTACAATGCAGGAGCTACTACTACTTAGCATTACCAGTTAGTGTGCCTAGCTGTAACTGCTGATTTTCTGAAGAGGAGGATCTTTTCTCCAGACAGAATGTTTGTGCCAGTACCTGTTACTGGAAGGTCTTGGTGCTTTGCTGTTGCCTTCTCAAGGAGTTTGAGGTTCCACTTAGAACAAATAAATACCTCTTCTTGTTGATCTCCAGCTTCTCAGGTACACCATGGGTACATCCTGCAGGTGAGAAGTCCAAATATGTCTCAAAAGCCAACACTGGTGAGACGCTGAAAGTTGATGCTGGCCTGCAACATCAGATAGCATAGCATAGTATAGCACAGCATAGCATAGACATCTGCATAGCACTGCTGGGAAAACTGCAAATGAAGACTTTCTGCTCTGTGCTACAGGCAGTGATGTCCCTCACTTCTGCCAGTCTCATTATTCCAGATGTAGTATGGATATTTGAGAGTCAAGCATGCAGTCTAATTTTGACACCAGAAAACCAGCCTGAGGTACGGCACTCTGGAGAGTCCACCAGGCAGTGGAGAAGTTGAGAGGACCTCAAGAAACTAAAGAATTCATATGTTTCCCTTTTATCATGAACCTGAGTCCCCCAAAGATACATTGCCATAGAATCACAGAATCGTTAAGGTTGGAAGGGACCTTTAAGATCATCGAGTCCAACCATTAACCTAACCTGACAAAACCACTTCTAAACCATATCCCCAAGTACCACGTCTACCCTTTTTTTAAACACCTCCAGGGATGGCGAATCCACCACCTCCCTGGGCAGCCTATTCCAATGTTTGATAACCCTTTCAGTGAAAAAATTTTTCCCAACATCCAACCTAAACCTCGCCTGTCTTAACTTGAACCCATTTCCTCTCGTCCTATCACTTGTCACTAGGGAGAAGAGGTCAGTCCCCATCTCTCTACAACCTCTTTCAGGTACTTGTAGAGAGTGATAAAGTCTCCCCTCAGCCTCCTCTTCTCCAGGCTAAACAGCCCCAGTTCCCTCAGCCGTTCCTCATAAGACTTGTCCCCCAGACCCCTCACCAGCTTTGTTGCCCTTCTCTGGACATGCTCCAGCACCTCAATGTCATGCATATTGCCACATTTCAGAAGCAGACCAGAGTGATGAAGTCATTCTGTGATGCTCTCTTAAGACTTGAATATGTCAGCAGAAGCATAGGAGCAATATCATTGAGGAAGAACCAAATAGTAAGGAAGTGGCTCGTGTATATATCTTATGCAGATATATTTACTTTTCCTTTTCTAAGTAAACCTATGATTACCATCCTCACAGATATGATGGAGAACTTGCAATGACTTACCATCCGAAATGTGGAGGATCAAACCCCACGCCCTGAAGTCACCATGATAAACTGTATTGCTGCTATTAATTATTCCTGCACTTATTTTTGAAATGACAAAACCACATGGGACAATTTCATCTTCAGCTTTTGTGACTTCATGGGAATTGATGATTTTATATCAACAACTGATTTCATTGAATTGATTTGTAAGAATTTTCTTAATCTGCATAGTTTTGGTAGAAGAAAGGTAGGAAAAGTGGGACAAGATTAAATGCTCTTCAAGTGCTTTCTTTGTGGGAAGCAGCTAAGTGGGGAATGCAGCCTTCTTCAGTGTTTTGGCCTATTAAATCCATTACTGGAATGAATGCAACTGCAACCTAAGATTCCCTTTACAATTATGCCCTACAGATGCAGCTATGTTCGAACTGATGCTGTGATTAAACTGTGACTTAATGTTCATCGGAGGAATCCCAAGAGGTGGTCACCAAATCAAGAAGCTCTTTCATGAAGAGATGGGTATGTGTTCAAATCAGAGCATCTCTAGGATATATTCCACAAATGAATGTTGACTGTGTTTTCCCACTGATGTTTTAAAAATGCAGATCCTAGGTAAAGTAAAGTATTAAAAAATGCATCGAAGGGACACTTCTAGCATATTCTATCGAATTCTTTAAAATACTGTTCACAGTTTTCCCTAACAGTTCCTGAATACTTGACAGAGAAATATTCTATGAATATTTCACATGCACACAAGTATATAACAAACAATTCTCTTGTATTTGATCATATGCTTGTTTATTGCTAAGCTGTTTATGTGTTGGGAGCTGTACATCCTGATTTTTTATTGTACACTTACTTGTACTGCTTCTAGATGCTCGTTTTTTTTCACTAGTTTGTTATTGTTCAGTTGTGCAGACACTGTACATTTGTTTTAGGAAAAGCTGAAGGATTCCACTGACACTGCAAATAGCTACAGTAAAGTAAACAAAACAGAAGAATGTAATTCTGATAGCCCCTGTAACACCAACCCAACCATAGTTCACTGCCCTCCCTCCTGTGAGCTGATTGCTCTTGACTCTGGCAATTGCTTAGTCTCTGTTTCTATTCCATCTTCTTCCCACTTGGTCTCTGTCTTCCTAAGTTTTCATTATAATATTTTATGTGCATGTATTGGCTTGTTGGTTTCTTTATGTTTCACTTGATTGCATACCCTTGGCATGCATTAGCTACCACAGATGTTATTCTGTCTGCCACATTTGTGTACTCAAATGGAGGGGATCGAACCTCTTTATTGATGAGGATGGGGATATATGTGTGCATCAGTGTCTCAGTAAGTATTAGGTATTGGACATGGCTGTTTATTGGCAAAAGAATTTGCTTCTAGACACATTAAGAACACCAGTTTCCAATACACACTGTTCCTGCCTGCACTGTTAAGGAAATATCTTATGAAACTGTAAACACTGCATGCTGGTCGGGTAGACAATGTTCACAATTTGTTACTGATTGTCCTTTACCAGAAAAATATGGTAGTTTTTACCTGCATTTGCAAGTTTAAAGACATTTGCAAAACTGTCAGATTGTTATTATCAAAACAGTAATTAACTGAAGTGTCATGCAATTAAACTAGACCAGCATGTGTTTGACAGCCTTGGGCAACACTAAGAATGAAGTTGTCAGTTCAACACAGTACTTAAATACGCAGGTAGCTTTAAGCATGTGGCTAGTCCCCATGAAGGCTCACGGTAGTTCTCAGTGATTGGAGGTCTAGGAAACTCCATGTCTGAGGAAAGCTGCAGGAACCAGAAAAGCTTAGTCTGCTGTTGAAAACCATAATGGTACGTATGACAACAGCATTCAAATAAGTAAAAGGTGGTGGCAAGAAAGGAGGTAAGTTACACTGAGAATGGAAGAGAGAAAGTGATCTTCAGCTGCAGCAGGAGATACTTGTTTTGGAACTTCAAGACATATTCTAACAGCAAGTGTGGTGAGATATGGACCAGATGACCTTGGGAGGCTCTGAAACCTCATGGAAATTTTAAAAAGTCTTTCAAAGAAAAATCTGTCAAGAACAGTTAAGATGGAGCTGAGTCTTGGGACAGAGAGGTGGACAAGATACCTAACTGAAGGCCTTTTCAGCCATATTTTCTACAGTTGTGTAATTTTGTGTGCTTAAAATTACACATCTACATCAAAATAAATGTATAAAGGCTCTCACAGAGTTCGTCCTTATAGGCTTAGGCAAATGTTATTCTGTCAGAAGGGGGAGCAGTGGGTCAGTGTTCTTACTGGGCTTCCTGTCGATACCTCACCTTCACAAAAGAAACTGGATTTAGTGAACTCCATGTAGCGAACTCCAAAGATACACACACTTCACTTCAGATCACCACCTATACAGTGTTTTATCCAATATTTTTATCTTGCCATTGTACCTAACAATGATTTTCTTAGTATAGATTTCTAATATTTGGGGTGTCTGTGTGTGTGTGTTAAATATTTTGTTCTGAACACTTTAATTACTGCTGAGATCTAAAAACATTTTTAGTTATTGTGGTTAGAAAGCCTTCAGCTGACAGCTTTAATCATGGATGTTATTAAAGCAGAGGACATTAAAATAGAAGAGCGGTTCCTTTACAGGCACTGTGTAAGGAATGCAGCCACCATAACATGCATCTGGCAAACCTGTGATAACAATAAATATAGCCAGAAAGATCCATCCCAGCAGGAACATCTGAAATACATAACATATGGAGTGAGGATGAGCCCAGGGTGCTTTGATTTTGATAAGAGAAAGCTGTGCGTTACCACTGGTCTCACAAGCTGAACTTCTAATGGAAGCACATTAATGAGAATCTGAATCGCTCTGAAATGAAAAGTTTGAATAACAACTAAGTTTCCAGCCAGTCATGTTGCTGAGAAGAAGTGCCACACAACAGAACTGGCTTTTTTGGGAAAGGCAATACTTTTGTTCTTTGGATAAGAAACAGGATTTTTCAAGCAGAGACATGAAAGTAGAGATGGGCGCAGTCATAGGGTTCAGAGCCAAGTCAGAAAAGCTGCCAGAAACTGGAAGCATAGCCTACTTAAATAGCTTGGATCCAAGTTTTGAGTGTTCACTTACAAATGTCTTACTCAGAATTATTTAAAATACAATCTGCTAGTATAATCTGCTAGTCTGAAGTCAGTATTTAAGTCCTGGTAGAAGCAACCCACTGAAAATAAAAGCTTGCTTTTTCCCCAAGGTTCTGCCCTACCAGCTGAGCAGATGGAGTGCAGTATACTTGCCATCATGCCACTATTTCTCCTTTTACTTTTGATTTTAAATACCTTCTTGGCACTGGAGAAAAGCTGGTTTGTAAAATGAGATCCTCGTGTAGGCAACATTATGTGAAGGAGTGATCAAATCACTGATGGCCATTAATGGGGAGGGGAAGGAGTAAAAGAGTAACTAGGAGCCAGATTATGTAGAGGCTTTTCCAGTAAAGCCAGCTACTGCTCATTATCTTTGTCTAAATATTCCTTATTTATATACTTGTTGCTTTACTCATTGCAACTGAAGTTGTAATACTCAAAAATGATGCAAAAATGGTGAGCTATTCCAACAGAAACCCCACTGTGCAAGGCAGTATAACCCCAGCCATCTTAGCATCATCTTTTCCTTGTAACCATCAGGAGAAGTGTGTGAAAGAAGTCAGCAGTTAAAATGAAGAAGCATTCCTGCCTAGCTCCATAGAAATATGAGTCCTGCTGAAAATAAAAACTTCCCAGTCAGCCCTGGCGTATTGGATAGCTGGCCCTACAGTTGTCACCTTAACATTGTCATTTTAATTGTAACAGATCTATTAGATGAATTGTGGTAGATGCAGCAACTTGGGTCATCAGGGTTCTAACTGCGCATGAACTGTGCATGAACTAAGACCATCATGCATGAAAGAGCTGCATGGTTTCTATAGAAATTATTATTATTATTAATAATAAATTACTATTTTTACTACTACACCAATGAACATGGGTAGATATTCCAAGACTGCATTGTACTTCTGTGTTCTTATGAAGCAGAAATAGATAATATCAAAGGGCCACAGACCCACACTGATCTGTTCTCTTCTGAGTCATAAATCTTCTCTTTGTTTATCCTTCAACAAACAGTTTTTGGTTGGAATTAGCATATCACTTGTGGTTTTGTGCGGCGAAGGTGTGTCTGGCTAGAGATTTGCTTGCAGAAGCATAATCTCTAATGAAAAGCAAGAAATTTGGAGAGGTGGGAGGGAATGGGAGCATAAAGAAAGTAATCATGAATGATGCTGAATATTGCTTTTAACCCACATAAGAAGAAAGCTGCAAACTAAAAGATGTTCTAGATTAAAGAACAGTGAGGGATCATAAAACAGATTGAAAAACACCTGTTAATGAGCTGCCAGCTGAGACTTTTGACTTCTATAATATTGCGTAAATGTTTACTCTCATTCTAACTATTGATAAATGGCGTGTCTCTTAACTACTCTGTAACTCCAGCCACAGTTTCCAGCTTTTATGCATGTCTATTCATAATTAACTCAGAGTCAAGGCAAAAAAGAGTGTGCGGGGACCGGCATATTTTAACCCTTGTATCTGTTTTTTCCAAATGATTTCTGAAGAGAAGTGTTGAGTCTATGTTGTGACTGTTCCTTGTGGGTCTGTTCTGTTGTTCTGTCTTGGTGGGAACATTTGTATGGTCAGGAAGACCATGCTAGGGTGTCAGACGTAGATGTGAAACTTGATCGAGAAGTGATGGCATATCAAAATAGAAGGAAGTCCACAAATGCTATCATTAATTTCAACACAGCAAGATGAAAGGCACTGTGAAAGAGATAAATAATGAATATTTATAAAAATCCACATATAACAACAGAATTTGAGAAAGATAGACCTTGTATCTTTGGCCAAGTTCTTAAAAGAAAATATCAGTGTGGAACAAAGTTGGATCCCAGTTTCGGTCTGTGCCAGCTTCCTCATGAACAGAGCAACGACCTGTGTTACCTCCAGGATAACCACCATGGAACGAAGAGCACACTGTAGACGCTTCACTGTCTCCAAACCTTTTCAATGACCAGGTTGAACAAAGAAAGACCACTATGCTTTCTGCAAAGCTGATAGAAAGGTGTGTTTTTGTAAACAACCAGTTCACCTTGAAAGTCAGGATAAAAGTATGTTCTAGACAAAGACACTTACAACTTCCCTATTGAAAGAGATCTTTGCAGACTCTGACTCAACTTCAGATCTGCTGAACGGTATGACTCCTTTAATGCCTGTTTTTGATGTGTTCTTGTGGAGTCAAGGGTTGCTTATCATGCCCAGCAATGGCATTTGTGGCTTTTATTAGTCATGGCAGATAGTTTAAAACTTGTTGACTTTGGTTGTTCTGTACAGTGTACCTATCATTATCTTTGTTCAAGGATTGAAAGTCTGACATGTAGTCATTCAGTCCATCCGCCTTATTCCATCTCCTAAGAAATTGGTTAATAAGTTTGAAATGGCTTAAGAGTCTCATCATATGGATTAAAGACACATAATTAGGAAGGGAAGGATACTGTTCTGTACACAAGTGATTTAGAACCTGTGAAAATCTATCACAGCCTGATTTGATGTTTTCCACCGTGAGCCTCCCATCCCTCCGTTGAAGACAAAAGCATTTGCCCTGCTTTCAGATCTGCAGATCAAAGCTTCTATGGATGCAGGATTGCAATTGGGATATGAGCTTCTGGGTTGTATCACTTTAAAGAAGTACAGTCAGCGTTCTCTTTTCATTCAAGGTGCATGAAGTATTTTTCTTACCCTCTCACATATTCTCCTGCATCCTTGCCATAGGCCCTGTGTGCAGTATAGAATACAGCAGCTTTGGCCTTTATAGCATCTTTGCTTACTGAAAACAGCATTACAAAAAAAAAAACCAAACAAAAAACACACCAACAAAAAACAACCAAAAAACTTCAGAGCTATTGTATCAGTCTTTTATTCTGGGCCCAGCTTTTTATTGGTGCTATAAAGTGCGTGCTTCTTACCTGCAATAATCCAGTTCTTCTAAGCTGAAGAAGTTTGGGGTGGGGCATGGGGGTGGTTTAGAAAAGGCGTACATAGTAGCCTACAAAACACATATTTAAGTTGATACTGTAACCAGAATCTTTCTGTGTAACGGATGACATTTGTGGATAAATGAATATTACTTCTATCATAAATAAATGCTTATCAAAACAGGTATTATGCACAAGTTACCCCCTCAGTATAGATCTGATGGTGCATTTACTTGCCTCAGGGGAGTGAATGTCCTTACAGCAGAGCTCAGTAAGGATGGTGATAATTATTTTTTTTAAAAAATAGTCAGGAAAGCTAAAAATCAGCACTTGTAAATTAAAGCTTCAGGTATTAAATCAAGGAGTAGAGGCAATGCACTGTAAGTTAAATGAGCATTTCCCTTTTGTAAATAAAGAGTAGTTCAAGATACAGTTGAAGTGAATAAACCAGGGAAAGCTACTAAATTTGAAAAACTTCGGTACAACAGCTAACACAACTCTGCTGCCAGTCACATGAATTGAAATAACACCTTCCCTCCTATGACCACAAAACTTAGGAACTAATAAATTTCCGTGGCTTCTTGCTAAAAAGAGAAGATGAGGAAAATTTGTGAAAGGAGTAGAGAGAGGACAGTTAATATCTATGTCTTGAAGGGGATACTTAGCAGTTCTTGAAGAAGGGAAGAGAGAAAAAAAGTGATGGAGGCATAATTTCAGTAACATAGGAGAATGTTTCCAAAGAAGAGGCAACTCTGAAGAAGTGTTATTAGCTCTGCATGAGATTAACTCGTTCTTTACTTCAGTAATTTTTACAGTGTGAGAAGGAAGGGTCTCCAAAGCAGTCTCCAACCTCAGTACCAAGAACGTGTACAAAGCTTTCAGCTGCCACGTGAGGTGCGTTCTGGGGAGCAATTTTACCAAGAGTCTCATGTCCCATCTTGTGCTTGCAGTCCTGCAGCAGATCAGCAGTCTTCTAACCATGTGTATCGGATAATAATATTTTATGCCTCTGGAATGTATCTTCTAATACAGGAGTGCCATTTAAATTGGCGCTTTGCAAGCCTGCACATGACAGGTGAGGCTGTGTGCCTCAGGAAAAGCAGGTGCAGCAAGACAGCAGGCAGCAAGAAGGATTCAAGCCTTTCTGAGGATGAGTTCAGCAAATAAATAGAAGTAGGAATAGGAATAAAAACAGTTTCACATGCCTTCTTGCCACAAGCCATTATAGCAAGTGATACATCACCTTCAGAACCTAAATAAGATCCAGATTACTCCATTATAGTGCACGGTGTTAATCCAGATCTAAACAAATGCAACAAAAAAAAAGCACAATCCAGTTTTACACTAATGGAAACCTGTTTCTTGATTTAAAACTTTTTTGCAATACTCAGATAAGCATATACTTGGAAATTGATTTATGATTGTGAAGCACCCAGGAGAACAAAAAGCTGATGTAAGCTGAAATGCCCATCCCTGATTAATAACAGCGATCTTTACTGTGATAAATGCCTATCCATGATAAATCCGTAATGATCAGTGGCAATAAACAGGGCTCACAGCAGAGTATGTTCCCTCAGAGGGAACGCCTTAGTAGCTCCAGCCGGGACTTTTCATTCTGTTTACTTTGGCAGTGAAAAGTGAGCACCACCCTGAAATGCTTGAAAGCCTAATCACAGGAAGTACCTTCCTAGCGAAGAAGGAGAAGGATCATGCGTACAGGGACCATCTCTGGAACAGAAATCTTGCAGAACTCTGTAGTCTTCCATTCGAAGTCTGACTCAGGAAATTTGCTGAATGGCCTCAGTCTTCATCATGCATGGGCCCAGGGGATAGTCAGAACTTCCCAGGATATACACAGCACAGCTGTTCTAACATGTTTGTACAAAACCACATTTTCCCCCCTCAGAAACATTGTGACCCAAACTTGACAATTGCCTCAGTGATCTTCTTATTTTAAAGGAAACATTTTCTGAAACCCCCTTCAACCCAGGACAGGGTTAGAGAGAACAATGGGAAACTCACAGGTTTAAATGACTATACAGGTGTTTGCATACTCCAGATGAATATGTTCACCACTGGGCTGACCTTCTCTTGCTCCTCCACAAAAAATCAAAATGACTTGATTTCAGTTTGACATGGATTTCAAACTAAGGGGAGACTCCTACCCCATCAGTATTAATGTAGTGCCAGACAGTATCTGCTACATCATTTGATCTCAGAAGAGTTCAAATATGAAGATAGAAACTCAGAGAGACAAGTTACTACTCTTGAATCTTAGCTATGTAAACCTGGCAGAAATGAGGGAAAAATCAAACCTCATGATTGTACGAGACGCGTGTTTTTAAAATGTTTTTATTTGCCTGTTAAAGAAGTGGAAATATGGGTTTGTGCTTTTACTCCCCCTTTACTATAAAGAGTGATCCCAGAAAAAAGTTATGAGAGAACAGTATCCAAGTATTACGTAGTGATCAAATCTGGAAAATCAGTTGTCTTATGCTTATCTTATAATTTCTGGGTTTAGATTGTACCAGCCTCATTTAGCAATGACTTTCTTCAAGTTCTGCCTAGAACCAGACTACAGCTTGAAAAAATTAGCAAAGAGGGTTCACAAATGGTATCTGTTTAACCAAACATTTCTGGAAGAAATGCATGGTTTTCTTTGTTTAATGCTTAGTGGGAGGGATTTTCATTTTCAATTGTAAAAATCAAAAAGAAATGTTGAAAAATGTTCTAAAAAGCTTTGATTTTTTTTTTTAAAAAAAAGCATTTACTTTTGTAAAACCTGTATTCCCAATTATTTCTTATTGCCCTGGATAAAAAGGGAAAAGGAGCAAAAAAGAATTTTCCACTTTTTGTCATTTTCAAACTCTGTTGGGAATGAAAATAATTTTTTCTTGTAAACTTTTCTATAGAAGTGGCGTGAAAAACAAAATTGTTGGAGAATTTTCAGCCAGCTAATGATATTACTCCATCATTTATTTCCTCTAATGTAAACAATGGAGAGATTATCTTGGTTCTGGATCTGTCTTTTCCCCTTCTCCTAACTGCTGTATACTCTTGAGGAAAAACCCATCCCTCTTTAAGCCACACAATATCTGCAATAAAGTTGCTGGAGTACAAACCCAGGTGTGGGCCATTGTGGTCAATGTCCTTTTGTTTTCTAATTGAAACTTATAACACAGGCGGTTTTATGATCAACACAAACAAATGCAGACACACCATCCAGGGACTGCAAAAAGCCTATTGTGTGCAAACATAAACGCTGAAAAGCTCAAAAACTTTATTTCACTATTTTGTTGGGTTTTTTTAGTGCTTTTATGTTTTCTAAAGTGTCAGACTGGCATGCCGTATAGATGGGGCACAGTAAAGATCTGTGTTAATAAAATAGACTGAGTTTGAATCATCATTTGCTTTCTACCCTGAATCCAAAATCACTAGGTACTTTCCATGTACCTAGATCCCTGCAGAAGGGATCAAACCGTACATAGTATACTTGTTGTGCTGCGTGTTCTGTGCTTTTAACATGTTTTCTCTGATCTGATACAACAGTTTCCAGCTTTTTTCAACTTGCAGACTTCTAAAGATTTTCAAAGGGAGAGGAAAATCCCTCCACTGTAGACTAGAATCATTTGGCAATATGCTGCAGGTTCCGCAGAAAATCTGTGGTTGAGAATGGTGAGTGAAATGTACTTTATCCACAATGGGCCCCAAATTATCAGGTTCCAAAACAGAAAACTGAACGTATTGAATACATATTCTAAATTTCCTTGTAGCTCAATTCTTTTTTTCCCTGTGTGATCATTTGCTTCTATGCTAAACAATCCCTGATGATTGAAGCATCTTCTCTTGATGACCTGCAAAGCTGTATCATTGATAAATTTGTTAAAAAATCTGATCATTGTGCTTGCTTCTGGTGCTGGGGATCCCCCGCCCAGAATCAGGGGATTTCTGGGATGGTGATGGGAGAAGCTGTGCATGGCACTCTGCACTTTATTGATGTGAGTCTCTCAGGAAGCTCCCTTTTTCTCTTGCACCTCGCAGGGCCATAGAGGGTCTATGTACGCTGCAAGCACCACCTCAAGAGTGAATATAAACCTGCCACATCCATTAAGTCATTGACTTTTGCTCCATGTACTTGGTTTTGTCTTGGTGTAGAAAACCAGTAGTTTGAGTTCATTGTGTCAACACAGCATTTAGAACAAGCCAAGTTCTGGTGAAGATGATACACTGCAAAATCAGTCTGCACTGCATCACCGAAGGAATGTTGGCCACTGCTGATGCTCTGGGCCTTCCCTCAAGCTACTCTGGAGCTCAGACTAATGCTCTCTCTTAGCACAAGTTTGTGTGTGAACAGTGTGGATAATGAGGAAATCTGTTCTTGAAAACAAGGTTCGATCTTGACAATATAGGTATGGCTAGAGAGCTTGGGGGTGGGATATAGATGTACCACAAACAGTATAGACTCAATTGCAGTTCAGCTGTCCCTGTAGCACCACTTCTGGTGCTTTCTTCACTTAGCACCCCTGCAGTGATCCCCAGTGCCTGGCCAGGTTCCTTGGACTGGGTATGAAATATGGGCTGTATGCCAAATCTTGAGTATGCCCTTTGCACAGTGTTTAATTTCATCCTCTGTGCCCTGGTACTTTCAAGAAATATTCTTGCGCTGTTTACAAACTCATCTGGGTGACAGAGCATCAGTGGCACTTCTGTTCCCAGAGTTTCCTGAAAATCATCTCTGGGCTATGAAATAATCCTTGACCCCCAAATGATCCTTTGAAACTTAACAAGGAAAAGGAATGTATAGAACTGGAGAAGGGTAGAGCAAAAGAAAACTGCTCTGGGAGACCCTTCAGTCACCCTCCCATGCATTTCCCATCCTGCTAATGAGAATCCCTCTCTCTGTGTCGAGGGTGAGTTACAGCAAGCTGTAGTTGAGGCCGGCAGAGATTTTCCATCAGGATTTTTTTTGCCAATGTGTGTTTTGCATTTTCTGTCAAGATGGCAGACAGAAATCAGACTTATTTGCCAGTACTCAACATTTTCTGAGGCAGATCTCTAACATAAGTGTTGCCTCCAGCTTTTTTTCCCATATGTACTGTTGCACTGCAATTCTCCCTGTGTTGCTTTTTGTCGTGGTGCTTAAACTTGCCGGCTTTGGACTGGCAGCAGGTAGAACTGGTTGAATTGTTTGTTTGAAATACTAATTGCTTGGAATTTTGACCATGGGTATGGCTGGTGAGCAATTCACAAATTAAATCTTGTTTTCTTTGGGGCTGCCAGAAAGGATCTTTTTCTGGATGCTGCCAGTTCTTTGTAAACAGTTTGCTTTGACTTTTCTCCATTATTTATATTGGCAGCACCACAGCCAGGTCATCTGGCATTGGTTGTGTCCCTTCGCTGCCTGGCTGTCTGAAACATTTGATATGTCAGGTTAGCAAATAATGCTTTTTCTGGTGCATATTTTTTGTCTAAAAGACACTGGTGCTAAAACTGCTTTAAGGGTTCACAGGTTCAGTAGTTTTCTAAAAGCTAGGGGATAGGAAATTATTTGATCTGGTGAATCAGACTTTGCATTCTCTTACATAAAATACTCAAGGAACGGTTTCCTTTGTCCAAGCAGATTGGGGAGCGGGCTGATCGTGAGTAACTAGTGGCATCAAACAAGAAACTCAGTCCAGCTCATAGCTCTGCTGCTGTCTGCAGCAGGTGTTGCAGGCAACTCTTACCTATGGGATGAAGTGAAAGGGATTATTCATCATGCCAGCACTGGGAAGGAGAGGAGTCTTATGAATGAAAGCTACTTAGTTTAAACTCTCAGCAATACCCCTCAGAGTGGCAGTGATCAGGACCATCTGCTTCACAGCTGTGTTCCCTGGCAGATGCTGTGGTTTGTTGGACAGCTGGGGTAGCTCCCTAATTGCCATGGATGAAGGAGGAGGTGGGGGGAGAGAGGGAGGAAGAGTGAGACGTGACGGCAGGTCGACTTTGCAAACAGATCTGTTAACATCCCAACCTTGATGCCATTAGGGGTGAGTCTGATGTGGGTGATGACTCCTGGCTCTGCCAGCCAACTCCTGCTGTCCAACCTGAACCGTACGAAGATGTAAAATGTGCCCAAGCATCAATGCCCATAAAAAGCTGCATGGAGGACAGGAGGACTTTAAGAGGTCATGTGTGTTTTGTTTGAGTCTGTCTGTCACCAAAGCTTTCATTATCAGGAGCAGTCCCAGACACACAAGATAATCCCCAGCCCTTGGACCGGGCTGCTTGCTTGTAACTATTAAGCAGCTGTATTGCAGAGCACCAAAACATCATCTGGACCCTAGTGTCTGTACAGGTTTCTCTCTGAGCAGAGGTAGACAGCTGTCTACAGCTGCTGAAGAGTCCTACTCCTCCTGTTTACATGGTAAGAACAGCAAGCTCAAGTCTTTAGCTGCCTCATCACTGTCTTTGTCCCCCACCAGAACAGCCCAGGCTGGTCCTCTCAGGACCAATACAATTAAATTTGTCCTGCACTGTTAAGGGTCAGTGTTTTATAACGCTCCATATGCATATATAGCTTTATTATAGTTATTGCTATTTATTATTTGCATGGTGATAAACCTTAGAAGCTGTAGCAAACTTCCCATTGTGTGGAATGCTATATAAAGTCAGAAGGGGAGAGGAAAGGCAGTCCTTAGCTGTACAGCTTTTATATTAATGAGTACAAACAGTCAAGACATCTTCTCTCGATCACTGAAGTCTCCTGGGACCTGGGAGACTGAATTAGCAATCTTTTTTTGTATCCTGACATTACTCACCTCCCAGCACCCCAAAAGTAATGATCAGTTCCCCACAAGGCTTTTATTCATGCCCGAGGTTACTCACAGTGCGTTTCTCAAGTGATGTGCAAACTATGGACTCAGGGCATTGAGTCAAGGGAGTGACTCAGGAGGCTCTGGTTGGTTCAGTAGCTGCCCAGCTCCGTTGTGTAAAACCAAGGGACAGAGGGAACTGCAGTTGCTACCCAGAAATAGGTGTGGTTTCTTCTTCCCTGTGTGAACCATCCTTGTGTGGGCCTGCACTATTCCAATCAGCTTCTTGGCTGATTTACTAGCCATGTAATTTATGTGTCAATTGGGACAGAATTATCAGACCAATGCATACTTTATCCTGTGCTCCACAGCTCCCTTTGAAGTTGAAGATAACAAGTTATCATCACTTGGCTGTTTCTAAACCATGAACACAACTTAAGCTGCTAGAGGACGACCATGACAAAAACAGCTGGTTCAGCTTTGAGACTCTTTATCTCTGGGCTCCCCTAGCAGAGTGAGAAGTGATTCAGATGTGCTGTAGCATAGCCCCCTTCCAGGTGTGGTGAATGTCCAGTGTTGAGTTTCTGTCTCATCTTCTCAACTTTTTCAGTGCCAGCATCAGCTGCTGTAGACTTTCGGAGCATCTTTCACAAGAAAAAACAGTGCTGTGTTCAACTATGATTTGATCTCTATAGCTGCCAGACTGAGGCATCAATTGAAAGCTCAAAAAAAGTCCGTGCAGCTTCTTCTTGGGCTGGGAAGAGGGAAAGCAGCAAACTCTGCATCTGGTAGAACATTGCCAGGTACACCCAGCAGCAGCGTGACTCCATCTCTGCAGAATTCACATTCTACAAGCAAGATTGAGCAGGACAGATGGGGTAATGGGAGGATGGTGATTGTTACCTCCAAGAGGAGTTCAAGCTGCCTCCCCTGCTCTAACCACCAGTCCACACACCACCACTGTTACTGCAGAAGTGGCAGCTGACGACCTGTCTGCTGCAGTTCAACTGATCAGTGTGTTTCATCAGACAGCATCCTTAACTTCATCTTCACCTAAATTTCCTCTTTTAAATGCAGAGTCAGTGGCTCTCAAGATGTGATTTATTTACAGTTTCCTTTTAAGGCACCTCTATGTCATACCCTGCCACTGCCACCTTTTTTCTTTTGAGTAAGAAATTGGCAAAATGACTCATGAAGAGACACCCCATGAACACTTTGTTCTCAAGAAACATTAAACTAGTATCTTGGTTACTGGCAACGTAGCAGGGATTAAAATACTGAAATTTTCTTGTTTTATCAAAATTGTGATGGCTACCTTTTATTTACACATATGTAAAAAAAACTGGTAGACAAAGGTAAAGGAGGGATAAAATTCCTCCAGACCTGAGGACGTTATCTTAAAATGTGAGGTCCCATCTCTTGCGCCAGTGAAGTCTGTGTGCCATTCCAGTGAGTCTCCCTTATACTGGTGGGTCTTACAGAACTAGAATAGCCCAGTGCATTAAGTGCTGTCTTTTCTTGAACAACTTCTGTCTGTGAGCAGCCAGACTATGTCTGAAGCATACCGTTGTGGATTGTGCTGGAAACAGACGTGAAATGAGATGACCAAAGTGCAGGTTTAAGGTGCAGTTGATGATAGGAGGGACAGTAATGTGTCATGTTCAAAGAGTGTGAAGTTCAAAAAGCTGAAGCCACTTTTCTCCTTTTGGTCAAGGCTTAAGCCAAATGCAGTTTGGCCAGGTCCCAGGCAGAGCTCTAAACCTCTTAATGATTTAATTACCACATGCAGCTTGTTTAGACAATTAAATGTCCTTTGATTAGTGTTCAGAAGGCAGAGTCATGGATGCTTCCTCCATGCAGGGAGGAAATTATGCTTCATAAATATCTGTCTGGCTAAAGATTAATATAAATAGAAGTTCTGGGATTTAGGAGATGCATTGATGAATTTTGAAGAAACATGGGGCGTAGCCTTTGGAGTGGCAGTGTAGTGCTGTATGGCAGCCATGTCCCTACACACCTTTGGAAAATTCCAGTATGGAACTTAAAAGGACATAGTGCTATCTTGACAGTACAGAGCTACAATCCCTTGAAATTTTTGTGCAAAAATACACACAAAGCATCAAGTTCTTTCCCATTCAGTGGTACAAATCTGTCAAAATCTGTATAGGGTGAGAGAAGACAAGGTGAGTTCTGATTCTTACAAAGAAGCACAGGGCACCAAATGACACTGTTGTGTTCAGCAGGAGGAAAAATCTTTACACAAGGTATAGTTAAGGTGTAAAAATCTTTGCTGTAGGACACTGTACATACTAAAATGTTGTACAGATTCAAAACCTAATTGGACAAATTAATGGAAAATGTCCGTCAAGGAATGATTGCAATGCTGCTGCTCTTGACTTAGGAAGTGTCCAGTGTACACCAGGAAAATACCTGCATATGCTTGTCTTGGCAGGGCTGTTAAAATGGGCCATGGTGGAAGACAGGGTCAGGAACTAGATGGAGTTTTGCTTTGACCCGCCATGGCTGCTCTTCTGCTCCAGTTCCTATTCAGTGAGAAGTATGGTGGTATACACGGAAGAAAATTTTGTTCCTTACTCAGTTTGGTGTATTTTTATTTATTAATAGTGCTGCCTTCTGAATAGAGCATAAATATCTATGGGGTTGGCAAGACAGTTCAGACCACTGACTTCAGTGGTTTTCCGCCAGTTTGTACTAGCTGGGAGTTTAGCCCCTTGTATTGCAAGCAGCAAAATATGCTTAGCTTGCAGCCAGCTTTGCAGAGCCATCAGCAGGTGCTGTGTAACTTTCTGTAAGAAAATGCCAAAACAGATCTCAGATCATATATCAGAAAGCACTGCCATAACAGTTCGTTTTCCTGGATATAAGCCATCACACCTTTG
The DNA here is from genome assembly GCA_013398815.1 of Ibidorhyncha struthersii. Classification (NCBI taxonomy): domain Eukaryota; kingdom Metazoa; phylum Chordata; class Aves; order Charadriiformes; family Charadriidae; genus Ibidorhyncha; species Ibidorhyncha struthersii. The sequence continues at coordinate 148,674 of VZSZ01002040.1, read as the reverse complement.
TCTGTCTGGCATCTAAATAGTTAATATACCTGAGCAAACAGGTAGGAGCTTTTTTTCTTTCAATAAAGTTTGATTCCTGGAGGCAGATCTTTTTTTCCAGTGAGTGTCAGATAATTGGAAGGGTAGGGTGAGGCAGGAAACCACGACACGCCTTTGTTGGGACTTGTTTAAGAGCACGGGAATAGAAAAGCAGAAGAAGGGCGAGAATGAAACAGGTTAAATAAAGAAGAGGTGAACATTTTTGGATGATCACTCAGATTCCACACACCTTTGGAAGGACATGATATAAAGTGTAGGTGGCAAAGTTTGGTAGAAAGGGAACGGTTGAGGAGAAAAAAACTATTTTCAATTCGGTAAAGCACTCCAGGTAAGTTACATTACTAAAAAAAAAAAAAGAGAAGAAAAAAGTATCCTGTATTTTCTCTCTGCTAGATTTCTTGCAGAACAAGGCTGTATTCTCATGCAAAATAGAGGAGGTGTTATATTTTTCTGTGGGGAATACAATGTAAAAATAGATTGTGTAAGAGCTGGGTCATTTTGGTTTTGTGTTTGTCAGTGAATACAGCTCTTTTAAAATGAGTATCAAGTGAAAGGAGTGTACCAGCTGGGAAATAAGAAACGTGAAGCTGAGCTCTGGATTTTTTAATGCATTTCGTGAAACTACCGTGCAAATAGATAAAATTTAGCTGCATGTTCTCTGTTCCGTAAGAGTACCAGCATGGTGAAATGCAGATCACCTGTTGGCTGTTTTTAAAACTGAGCAGATCTGAAATGTGCTTGAGGAATAATGATTGTAAATTAAAGCTTGAGACGGTGGGTGCAGGGTGTAATATTAAGGAATTGATCTCTAGTCCTGAGAATACCTGGAACTCCTGAGTGAAAGTTTGTGTTGCCATGGTCAAGCTTTGCTTTGTCTCTGACAGGTGGGTTTATTTATCAGCAGTGACTCATTGATTATGGACTTTGGGCCACATTTTTGTCACAGAAAATTAGGAGGCACTGTAAGGTGTTTTCAAGCTTTGTCACAATAAGTCAGAAAAGTCTGATTTGAGAATTAGTTTGAATCCTTTCTGTAGCAGGTCTAGCAATTTGATCATAGTGGCGTAAGGTAAAAGACCTGTCTCCTTTTCCTGTCTTTGGACTGACTTGTGGAGTGACATTGAGGGAGTTACTTGTCTTTTTGTGACTAGTTTCTTCATCTGTGAAATGGTGACAGCAGCACTTTCCTGTTCTGCAGACTTTTTTAGTATAAACCTAGGTTGTTTGTCTCCCTTTCTGTGCCAGAGGCAAGAAGCTTGTGCAGGTCAGAATGGCCTTGCTTTGGCGTGTTTCTCTTTGCGTAGCACAATTAAGTAGGCATGGTGAGGACACATTTTTAAAAGAAAGGCACCTGGCAGTGTGGAGTGAAGTCTGGGCACTGCTTCTGCTTGTGCTCTGGGAACTGAACACGTATTGGTGTCAAAGAAACCAGGACAGGTTGTGAGCAGAACAGAATTTTATTCCTACAGCACGTCCAAGCTCTGGTTGGCATCTAACCTGCTTCCCTGACATTAGCATCATTTTCAATGAGTCCACCAAATGAGCAGATTTGGAAGCGTGATTTCGTTGTTTTGATTCTGACAGTGTTGGTTTTGGTAGAATAACTGGAAATGAACAGCTTTTAAAGCAGAATGAGAAGGTCAGATTCCTGGACTGTGGGGTGAAAGAGAGATAAGAGGCCATTTTTTAACCAGTTCTATTAGTCCCAGGACAGTGGTACCTGAAAGGATTCATTAAGAGGAAGGGGCACCCTGAGAGACATTTGATATGATGGGAACTATGGCATTTGCTTTTAACATAGTCAGTGACATGGTTTGGAGGCATCTACTGAGTCTTAGATTATTCGTCACCAAAGGGTTCCACTGACATTAAATATTATTAATTTCAGCACCTGCTGATACTCCTTTCTCCTAATGGAGTGTCTCACAGCAGGAGCCTTGTTAATGGAGGGAGGAGAGAGCTGAAAGGATGTGCTGTGAGAGTGTAACAGCATTCTGACATGAAAACTGGAAGGATATTGTGGAGGAATAAAAGAATCTGAAACATGCCTGCTATCATTTTTCCATTAAAATATATCTTTGTTGCTATTCCCCTCTTTGAAAAATGTCTATAATAAACTTTATTACCATTGCACATAATACCTAACTTCTAAAATAAGAGGGGTTTGAATGTCCCATCTCAGACTGGCCTAGCATCCTTGCCAGTGTGCTGCTCTGCAGTCAGGTGGAACAGGGGGAGCAGGAGGCACCCCGCAGTGCCATTTTTATGTGAAAAGCACGGATCTAAGCATGCCTTGCAAAGCTGGGCAGCTATTACTATCCTGCTTTTCAGTGCTGCACGGAGAGGGAACAGTGTGCACAAGCATGGCAGTGCTAGACCTCTCCTGGTTCCTAGTGCTATTAAGGTATGCAAGTTCCCTGTTTTTGTGGGTGTCACAAGCGCAGTGCAACCCCTGAATTTACGTTAAAATCATAGGGTTGCCCTGTCTTATGCTGCCTGCACTATTTGAGAGTAATCCCACTTCACAAGTTCCTGCTTGTCGCTCAGAGATGATTGCAGGTGGCGTCTCTGATTCAACAGCGCTATTGCTTTGCCACAGACATAGCCCACAGCTATGCCTTTGTGAATCCAGATAGGAGCTGGTGAAATGAATCAGTCCTGGCAGATAATGGAAATCCAGCTCAGTCAGCCTGCTGGAGCCTGGTCTGGCTTTTGCATTCATGTGGCAAACACACATGCAACATCGATCAAAATGCATCATGTGCTGGGGCTGGGCTGTAGCATGCATGGCTCCAAAGATGTGGTTTAACCTCATATTATTTTTTCTCGGATTGGTATCAGAGGAATATATTTGCCTTTCTCAAGGGACGGCAAAGATGCAGAAGATGCATTCACTCTGTGGTGGTGCTGGCCTCTTCCAGCATCCATAATCAGCACTGCTTCCCAGTAGCAGAAAGGAAGTGGAGTTCTGGGGCTACAAAGCCGTAGGAAAGCCCTTTGCAAATACAAAGCTGTGTTCCCTGCCAAAAACACTGGCAAAGCCAACAGTATTCATGTCTAGACAACAGCTTCCAACATCTGTTTTTAGGGAAGGAGCTTGAAAGATGCTCCCACTGTTGATGCAATAAGGAAGAACAGCAGAGATATTGCCTTCCGTCAGAGTGAATGACCAGGAACCCTTCCACTGCAGGGGACTGTCATCCTGCTCAAGGAGGAACTCTCCTAATGCACATAGCTCTGGTCTTGCATACGCTTTGGAATCAACGCCCTGCATAATCCCTTGGAAATCCCCAGTGTTAGCAAGCACTATAAAGGTTGGGTAGTATCCTGCTGCCAAGGTTGTGTAAGGACTTGGATGTGGCCTCAGGAGCCCCATTTACAGGGCTACCTAGCCAGGCTCAGGGTCTGAGGTGCAGAGAATGAGGGCTGTAGGCACTGTAGGTGTTCTCTGCAAAGTTCAGCTGAGTTTGTGATAGGAAGCTAAAGTGGCTTGACTAATAGTATGCCTTCTACACTCAAATTGTTCTTGTCCAGCTCTGGGAATAGCAGGAGCTGCTCAAAGACAGAAATGAATTTGAACTTCAGGTATTCCTGCGGATTCCCTGCTGCATCCTGCCTTGTGTCATGATTTATGCACGGACAGTACAAGTCTAACATCAAGGGGGCTACTTGGTAGACACTTTGCAGAAGAGTAAGTAGAATCATGAGGATCAAACTCAAATGGTAGCTGAGTTGGAGGGCACAGTCTTGGGTTCTGCCTCTAAAACTTGGATGTTCTAAAACTTGGAATGGATTTTCCCCTAAGCTTATCTTTAGACTCAGCCTGTTAAGTGTATAGGTTTTGGTACAGCTGGACCTTCACTTTTAAGTAGGAGTATTCCAGTGCAGTGGAGAGTTTTGGCCTATTATCACCTCATGCGTAAATTAAAATCTCTTCCTTCTAATTGTTTCCGGCTGCATAAAATGAAATATCTTAGAGAGACTAGGAGTGAGCAACTGTATATTTCCTTCTGACAGAAGTGCTTTCTTTTCTAGCTGATGTTTCTTTTCCACAATCACAACATTTCTTTGTGGTATTCCTGCCTTGGCAGACAGTCATGCTTCTGCAAGAGATGGTAGTTTTGACTAGAGAGGGATCCAAGTCATGAAGAAGAGTATACACAGCATTCACTGCAGTGATTCCAATACTGTGTAGACTGACCTGAGCTGGCATTAAATTAGATCAGATTCCAAAGCCATAGACAGGACCTCCAAACCATCTCTGCTTTGCCTGTAAAGCAAGATAAAGCATTTCCTACCTTAAGTTCCTTGCTGGTGAAAATAGCTAGTTTAAAGGTACCTCCGGTGTTTTTCTGCTTCACTGAAGTCAGTGCTGTGGCTTTAGCGTGAACATACCCTGAGAACGCACAGTATTACTGTCAGCAGTGCAATAGTATTTCTGCTTAAGTTTTTCTGACCGTGCTGGCATGGTGTAGGTAACTTACTCCTGCAACTGCCTGCATTTCTAATCCTGCGCTGTTGAGTCCTGCCCAGAGCAGATGTGTGGGAGTGGCATTTGGATCCTGTGGTTTTGATCAAGCCTTTACAGGGGCACAGCTGAAGACCATAGTGTAGTGCCACAAAGTCCGGATATAAATCCACGTCTAGACTTCTCCAGCACTGGGTGGATTTGCTTCAGTTACCCTGTCTCACCTGTTGTTGGCTATACTACTTCTCCTGTGTTACAGCTCTGCTGCGTAGTGCAGCATCCAGTCTTGTAGGCAAGTGGTGCTGGTCTGTTAGTAATACTTGCATGACACTGGAAAGGCACTGTAAACTCCCTCATACAGATGTTTTCCCGGCAGTCTAGACCCCAGCTGAAGGGAGAAAACTGGTGGGTCCTGTGGGGAGCTGTTGTCATCTCCTACTGTTCACAGAGCTCTGAGTGCAGTCTCTGCTTTCCCTGCAGGTGGCAATGATATGGATTCTGTAACGAAGAAAACGCGGCAAGATGGATCAGAAGTTACTGAAAGACGTAAGGAGGACGTTTTTTATTTTTATGTCACCAGTTTAGCTGACATACCACAAATCCCAGAAGCAGATGCCCAGTTTTGTAAGGAACTGAATGCTGACCAGAGGTCCAGAACTAAATTCTGCACCTGTCCCTGGTCTCTCTGTTGAAGTCAGAATAAGGAATAGAATTGGCCAACATCAGACATTTAGAGATATGTAGCGTGACCTGATTGTTTCACCACAGATGATTGCCCCATGGTAACACTTCTAGCCAGTAGTGGAGACATGTAGATTCTTCTCTTACCTCTGATATGAATGCCCTTGTGTGGCCTAGAAGATGGTCATTAGATATCTGTTTTGGCTGTGTGTAAAACAGAGGATAAGTTTCCTGCTGGCATAATGGGAATTAGCTGGTAGGAAGCTAGTAAGGGGTCTGACCACTGGCTTTGCTGTTACAGCAATGGCTGTGGTTCAGAAGTGCCCAGAAATAATAATACTTCCATGTTTTACAGGGATCTTGTAAAGAAAAAAAGTCTTTAATGGAAGTGATGTTCTTAGTTACTGTAGAGTTAGAAATGCCTGCAAACAAACACACAGCATTGTGTGCTAATGAGACTGGAGCTCCCAGGCAGTGTGGTCTTAAGGGACTTTAAATGAGTCAATCTTCTTTGGATGAATCAGGCTCTTACATTGAAATTAAGTAGAACATTGATCTTGTTTGGCTATATTAACATGCAATTACTTCTGCACCCTTTTCTTTCCTGTCCAGTTATTACAGAGACTGTAACCACAAGACTGACATCCTTACCACCCAGTAAGTAACTGTCAGTCATTACATTACTTCTGCTCAGTGTTCTGTACCCCTCCATGCTATTTGACTGCATTATTTCCATAAATCCCTGGGTGCAGCAGGTCTTGGTGCAGAAAGACTTGGACCCAAAGAGAAGCTATTTCCAGAAATGCCTCTCCCAAAGTACTTGTTAGTGGAGAGAAGGAGCAGTATGTGGGGAGCCATCTGGGTATTGTCAGAAACAGTTGCACAGTCCAGTAAGACTGGTAGGCCAGAGTCTCCAAGGGCTTAAGCCCAGATATAGGGTCTCCAGTGGTGACTGTCTCTTGGGGATTCAAAAGTGATGGGTCTGCAGCCTCCACCACTGAGGCTGCAGTGTATTCCCATGTCACCTTACCCAGTTGACAATAGTGAGTGAATCTTTTTGGGTAATATCAGATGTCATAGGTGATTTCTACCTCTGTAGGGAAGTACAAGTACCAAGTAGGGAAGAATCCTCCATGCTTTTTATACCACCATATTCTTGATTAGGTTGCTGCAGCTGGGTTGGAAAGGAATTGCACTATCATGTCATTTATGGTGATGGTTACCAGGAGTATACTTCAGTCCATGTGTGGAGCAAAACTTGAATACAAACCTGCTGGGTCTGCAGTGTGAATGCTTGTCTGCTCTGCCAAGGCACTTCTCTGCAGTTCTGATATCTCATCAGACATGAAGCTGTACTTGTAATTGAGTGTGAGGACAGCCTTGCAGTGTCGTTGCTCTTCTCATCTTTTACCCTGAGAGAATGTCTCATTTTGTGCTCATCTCTTCCAGAAGGAGGCAGCAGCAGTGGACTCAAAACATCATCCCACACTGGAGGGAGTGGAGTGGAAAAGAGGTCTTACACCCATGGCAGCAGCTATATGACTTCAAGTAAGGAATGAAGACATTGCACAGGGAGGAAACAGAGAGCAAAGGCAGCATGAATGGTCTGAGCAGAGATTCAGGGCAGGGAAGTAGTATGAGCCAGAGGTAAGGAAAACAAGGTTTATGAAAGTAGAAGAGGCAAATACTCAAAACAGAGGTATTTCTTCCCTAAGGTTGTGTGTGAGGATGGGTGAGTAAATGGCAAAATTCCCATTTTCCACAGGCAAAACTTGATTTCAGGAGAAGAATAACAAAAAATGCTTTCCACTGTTGTTAAGAAGTCATTCGGAAACCAAATTTCCCTTCTTTCAGGATTTCCAAATCACAATTTTTCTGACCACTTTTGTTCAAAAGACAGTTTTAATTAATCTTTTTGTTGATCTTACTGAGGATAGAATACTATTAAAGAATTTCCTAGAAAATATTTTCTTGTGTGTGTACGTGTCCATGACTTTAGCACTTTGGACAGTCTGCAGATTTTCTGGAAGTGCTAAATCAGTATGTGCTGTCTACTCCATAAAAACAGAATCCTTCTCTAGCAGTATTCTTTGCCCAGCTGTTAGATTGTCATAGCAAAGGTTTCTGGAGAACAAGCTTCCTAGCCAGGTTTCTGGCACACCCCTCTCTCTGTCCCCAGTGGGACCGACTGTGTAACTATCCCCGTAGAAAACATTCTCCATACTCCAAAAGAGCTCACAAACCAAAGCGAGTGAAGTGCAGTTTGGAAGCTCAACAGGAGAATAAGACATGCCCAATAGACCTGACAGACACCACCATACCAATTAAGGCCAGAGTGTGGAATCACTTTGCCTCAGGGCAGATGTGAAGTAACTCCAGTGAAGATGTCAGTCTAATTGTCTGGACTGGCACCACTCTGAAAGCTGAACCCAGCCCTGCAAACTCAGACAACTCTGCAGGATTTCCATCTTCCTTGTCATTTCTTTTCACTGTGTGGAGGAAGAAAAAAGAATCTGAACTTCAGACATAATGAGTTCTTGAAGCTTCACAGAGCGTTTTCTAATCTCTGCTTTCCCATTCTGCTTGCAGAACGCCTCCAACAGAGGCCTACTTGTCACAGTAGTTCTTTCTGCTGAATTAAGTGGAAAATTTACAGAACAAAACAGGTCCTTGTAGAGGGGAACGTCAGCAAGAAAACACTCTGTTGAGATCACAAGGGCACGCACTTTGTGCAGCGATGGGTAAACAATATCCAGTCTGATCCTGCTGATCGGCATGGATATGTTGCACTTAATCACAGGGCTCCCTTTTTGCTGCACTCTGATCATACTCCAGCATTAGGTTTCGTACAAGAGTATGAACACATTAGTTATGGCTGCGCAGTTCTTTCTCCACAGCACCGATGTGAACCAGGAAGGGAAATTCTTTCCTCTGTCTAAATATAACAGCCAGTAATAATGTCCAGGCTGCCTTGGGCCTGACGCACACCTCAATCACTTCTCCAGGAAATGGACTGACTAAGGCATGACTAAGTGAGAGTGTAGATAACTGCTTTGGAAGGGAAATGGACTCATCTTTGCTTTCCCTTATCTCATGAACTGCATCCTTCAGCACTTTGAGTTTGGCTTAACAATCTCCCAGGTTTTGTGGCCTGTGTCACATAACATTTGAGTTTGCAGGTGGATCTGTATCCAAAACAAAACCCAGCACCATCCAGAGCCAGATTTATTCCTTCTCAGGGGGGATGGCTCATTCATCCCCCTAGGCCAAAACCTGCTGTGATATATATCATTGACAAGATTTGTCTTGAAACCACAAAGATTACCAATACTCCTGTCTGCACTGAATGCTGAGGACAGTAAAAGTTAGACCCAAATGTTGTTCTTGCCCATTTCTAGTTGTGAGGTATCAGTGAAAATTTGTCCAGCTCAGAAGACAGTAGCATAAAGCACACAGGGCATCCAGGGTGTACATCCACGGCATATCTTTAATTTGTTGAGGGCATTTTGTTTTACCTATAGGTGGAAGTGGGAGATTGAATTCATCATCATCCTCCAGCTACAGACAAACCCAGTCTCCTGCCTCTACTCTCACCAAATCACCTAGCTCAACATTTGAAAGAAAAACCTATGTCAACCGCCATGCGACGTATGAAGGTATCACAGAACATGCCATAAAAAGGAGGCAATGTGTAGTGTGCACTCCAAGGTCATATTAATGCATGATTGTCCCAAATAGCACAAGAATCCCATTGTTGTTTTGCTAGGAAATAAGCCATCAGGGACACATTCTAATAATTAAGTCGTATTTATAGTAATGCTCGTTCCTAGAAGGAGTTGTGGCATATTTTTGTTGAAAGACATTAGCCGCTCTTTCATGTAATCCTGAATAGCTTTTTTTTTAATGGAAATGTTTGTTACCCACTGGGGTTAGACAGTTGCCAGGAAGACGTGTTTTGAAAGCTTTTAATGATCTTGTGCAAAGTATTAATGAACACCTTTCTGTTCTTTTCAGGGAGCTCCAGTGCCAACTCTTCTCCTGAGTTCCCCAGAAAAGAGCTTGGTATGTTCTTTTTAGAGCCACTCCTCTGAACATTATGGCAAGGTCATGTGAGTTGGTGGCTACGGTGGCTTTTTGCACATTGCTGTGTCTTACTCTATCTATGCTGCCACTATATTGGGCAGCCAGTGCAGCTCCATGGCTGTGAAGGAGTTATTTGGGATTTACATTAACAGCTGACAGCAGGGTCTCTAGCTGATACATATTCACATAGAGGGTGCATACTTTATATCTGCTACCCTCAACTGCTTTTCTGATGCTCCCCATATGGCATAGGACATGGACAGGAGAACATAGACATGGGATGCTTCATAACATTTCCTCCCCCCACCGCAGCCATAGCTGGGAGAACAGCTCCAAGCAAGAAAGCCCAGACTCTTAGGATCTTGAGTGATTGCTGGATATACTTTTCCGGTAGCTCTTTTCTAGGCTTCAACATATTTATATGGTAGATGAACTGGCTATCAAGTGATACATTTAAACTGAACGTTGTCAGTAGGTATGAGGTTACCTTTTCCAAACTCTGAGCTGCTGATTTTACTCAGTGCAGATAGTGAAACAATATGATCAGGCTGTCTTTCTGGCTCAGAGAGGAGCCAGGGTTTCACAGTGTCCATCTTTGGTCTGTGGGGTAAACAGGCCTATTAGCTTCCTTTTGCCCTGTTGAAATGGAAGATCACCATCTATGAACAACATTTATGTGTACAAAAAGAAACAGCAGTTAGTCCAGAAATGCTAAAGGTGCTACTTATTTTTTAAGATACCTTATGGTCTAAAGGGGGCCTGGTAAAAACTCTAAGGGTTCAATTCCCCCAGCTGTGCCCCAAGTAAAGAAGGTTACTGTCTGAATCGGAGCACTCTGAGCAAGATCCATGTGTTCATTTTCAGAGATGTTACAGGCAGTAAAGCCTAATATTGCTTTTCTCTCATTGCTGTTCACAGCATCTACCTCCACGAGAGGGAGAAGCCAAAGTCGAGGTAAGTGATACTGTTCTTTTAGAAGCCTCCTTTGTTTTCTTCAGTATGATTCAGAGTGCGTTAAATGGACCTATTCCTTAGCTGGAATCAACCAGTTTAAGTGTAGAGCAATCAGGTGAGGTACACGGATTTACACCACTGCAGATGTGAACCATTTGTGTATAAGCAATTGCTTAAACAAGCTCAGTGTAAAAATTGACCCTGGTGAAGGTCACAGCGGTTTGGACTGTGTCAGAAAGGAGGATCTGCTTGGGCATCTGGGGGCATAGGACATAGTCTTCCATCTTATCTGTTCACTACCATAAACTTAGTCCACCCATGCTCTGTGACCCACCTCTGACATATTTACAGTAATCATATTCATGTTCCTCCTACTGCTATCTATCTTACAAACCATAAGGCCATACCCTGAAATTATCTCATGCTGGTAGTAAGGAGATGGTGAAGAAATTATGGACTTGCTGTCGTCTGTTTAGCCAGATCACTGTAAAGCTTTGCATTGTTTAAATCATTCAGCTCTTCTAATAATTTATTAGCAGCGCTGGGGAAAGCAGGATTATATTGCTCTGTAAGAGTGTAGTATCTGTTCCCAGTTGCGTGAAGAGGAAACTATAATGTCACTTTATCCAAGTTAATTTGAGCAGCAGATATGAATCAAAGTGTGCTCTTGCACACTTCTCCTGGAGAGTGTCACAGTTACCAATTATTCTACCTCAGATCTTCACAGTCTCCTCTAGCACGCTACATACCTGAGCTCCCAGCAGAACTAGGCCATACATAATAAAACAGACACCAGAGAATCATCTCCAGCTTCTCATATTACTTCAGAAAATAATTCTGATCCATCAGCTTGTCCACATGAATGCCAAAGCTAATGTTTCTTTCATAGTGCATGCACTGTCAGATTTAATCTCGAGAAGCATGTATCACATGTCCTGGCCGGCCAGTTTGCTGGTAGGTAGCAAGCTTAAAGGCTTGCCCCAACCAAAATACTGTTAACTGTAATCTCTTGTGCTGGACAGTAGAAGTCAGTAACAAAATCAGGTGGTCAGTGAGAATGTTGGCTTAAAACCGGCCTTTTTGCATTCAGTGAGCCAAAAGAGAAGTCAGCAGGTTGTAAGAGACTAAATCGCACAGCCCATTGTAGAGATGACAGTGTGAATTTTACCCAAGAAGTAGTAGGAAATTTGTATATTTTGTAAGCTTCTTTTTGGATCTCTAGTTTTTTTCTAGAAGAACAACAATAGTAATAATTGTTATGAGTGGGAATATCAGTGAAACTGAGTACTTCGTAATTAGGCCTTCTGTATGTCTGGCAGTAACAATGCTATTGACTTCAACAGAAGCCCTGAATGAGTGAAATATAGCTTTCTGGAATTAAAAGTAGCAAAATGTGACCCCAAAACAAGAAGTCACACAAACCAATTTACAGCCAACTCACATGGGCCATGAGTGCCGCTCAGGTCAAGCAACAAGACAGTAAGATGGAACATAGACAACGAGAAGGAAGGAATTCACTTCAACCTAAAGATTCATTCCCAGCCCAGGGCACAAAATTCGTCTCACTCCATATTCATGATCTGCTTTTTCTCTTCCCAGAGAGTGAAATACGAGTCCGACTGCAGAGTGCATCTCCCTCTGGCAGATGTAAGTCCCATGGCTTTTATTCCAGGGGGATCAGGTGTAAGGTAGAGGGTGTTGCTGCTCTGGGTATGTCTGCAGTATCTCTGGGACCCAATCTTCTTTATGACAGATAGCAGCATGTCATTCTTTTTTCTCCCCTTTCTGAACAAGGAAGCATGCTGTGGGTTAGATGGTGGTCTTACAAGGATGCAGTTGTACTTAGTCCCAGAAAAGAGACCCTGAAGCTTTGTTATTAATTAAGTGCCCGCCCCAGATGGCACACTGAGAAAGTACAACTTCATAGACAGTCACAGGTAAATTCCACTGAATGGTTTAGCCAGGGCAAGATTACAGATCAATGAAACAATGGCTTTTGGGTGAGTCTGGACACTTGCTTTTCCTGCCAGGGACAGAGTTGGATGACGTGAAACGTTTGCTGAAAGGAAGTCGATCAGCCAGCTGCAGCCCTACTCGATCACTGTCAAGTACACTCCCGATACCGAAAAAGGCTGTGGTGGAAACGAAGATGGTAACTGAGAGCTCTCAGTCAGGTACTTGGCAGAGGATGGTTAGCAATGCTGGAGACATTCCAAACATTATTTGCCATAAAAATACCCAGTTGATAAGAACATCTGAGTAAAAATACATGGTCTCTGTCCCAGACAGTGGTGGCAATACAGAAAAAGGGTCAGAATGCTGGAGGGCTGTCCAGATGTTGCCCTAACCAGAGCCATCTTGGGTAGTTTTCTAGTGACTTGTCTAATTTCCACAAAAATATGCCAGTGTCTGCTGCCCCCAGCTTTAATTCAGAGGTGCTTCCAGCAGAGACAAGAGCTCTAAGCAAACATGTCTTAGAGGGGTTTGATCTCTTATCTCCAAGCAAGATGGAGATAGCTCTGAAGACAACATTTGGGCCAGTGTTTGATTTATTGGCCACACCACATGGTTCAGAGGTCACTAGAACTTGATAATAATAGAAGTGGTACTTAAAATACTATAACCAGCCTTTATTATTTATAAGCCTCACCACAGTGCTTGAGGCAGTGGTATTCACATTCACTCCACAGTCCTCCACCAGTATCTAGGAACAAGCAATACCTTTTTTCTGTGCATAGCTCAAATCCTATCTAAAACTGGGAATTTTAGTCCACTCCACTAGTGAAGCAATCAGAGCCATATGTGGGAAGCAAAAGTCATACGTCCCATGGCCCAGGATGATTTATTAACAGAGTGGCAGACCAAAGTGTTTTATTCTGGTATCATAGCATCTACAAGCAATGAAATCTCTTCAAGGTGTTTTGTGAATGATCATGCTATCAGGTCAATCTTTATTCCATTGGTTAAAATTCAGGTGGGCTGTAATCAGCTGGTATTTGAGATCAGTTATACCATGTTAACCTGGAGCCATTGTGTTGACTCCACAAGGGTAATTGAAATTTAAGGCAGATGAAGTTGTTTGCCATGTAAACTTGCAATGCATGCTAAGCTGCAAGCCTGGTCTCATTGAAAACAACTTTTGTTTGTTTGGGTTTTTTTACAGTGTCAGGGACATATGATACAACTATACTGAATACCGCCCTCCCTTCATACATGTGGTCCTCCACTCTGCCTGCTGGGTCTTCCCTTGGTGGATACCATAACAGCTCTTCCTTGATCAATGCTATGTCTCACTCTACAGGATCAGGTATGCTTCCTGGACCACCCAGTCTTGAAGGATGTAACTCCATACTGAAACTGGCTTAACAGCAGTGCTTTTTTTTTGCATAGCAAGAAGAAATAAAATGATGGAAGAATCGAGATGGCAGAGGATATGCTTGAATTTTCTCTCGTTGTCTGTAACTGGGTACTCTGCTTCTACACACTGACTGTATTTGGAAATCTGACTGCCTGATCTGTCACTAAATGTTGATGATAGCTTTATAAATGAGATCAGGCTCACATTGCCTATTAAAACTAGTTTTAGACTCTAGTTAATGTTGGATTATCCTGGCCCATTGTAAGAATGACTGGGCCTAACCCTTCAGTCCTCATACACTAAAGATGTAATCAATAAGAGATGAGTGTGCTTATACCTTGTAAGGCCCACTTCTAAATGCCAGGGATGCTGCATTTCCCAGCTGCAGAGAAAAAATGCAGGAAGCTTTCTGATAGCATACTGTTAAAAGCTTTGCTTTCTCATGCTGTGTCATGATTGCAACTTGTCTGATGTATGATTTTCTCCCCTTTGTCAGTTCAGTAAAAGAGTTGTTTGGTGTCACAATTTTCAAGATTTTTCCTCTGCACAACTATTGTGCATTTTCACTAACTGCATTTCCAAGTGACTCTGACTCTTAATTTCTGTGACTGTGCCACTGACCTTTGGGTGCTGGATTTCCGATTCCAGAGAAGTAACAACATTTCACTTCCTCTTTTTGCAGTTTTTGGTGTTCCAAATAACCTGGCTCCCAGCAATCATACTCTGAACGCAGGCCTGAGCACTTCTTCTACAGGTCAGATTTTTCTCTTCTTCCCTTCGCACTTTCACAACACCACAGTCCTGGCAGACACGCACAGTGAAATAATACATATATCACTGTTTCTCTTCTGTTCCTCACCTCAGTGTCAGCAACCTGTGTGTACACCCCAGTTATTCTTTAGTTACAGTGGATTTATTCTGAGTCGGCCCTGTATAGCTGGTGTTAGCTCCTGACTTTTTTGTCTGGGAGGCAGGGAAGACTACAGGTTTTCCAAGGAAGATAATTTGTCTTTTGAAAGAGACCTGTTAGGCCAGCCTGTTTCCTCTCTAGAACAACTCATAGTAATGCCTTAAAAAATAAACTCATGTCCTAATCTGTAAAGACCCACTGCTCCTCTGTCAGTTTTCCCTGTAATTTCCCTTTTCTTCACTTGGCTCATGACTTCTGGCAGACTCTTTTCAATGTCACTAAACCACTTCTCTTCCTTTCACAGTCACACACACTATGTCTACACAGCACAGTGCTGTCATGCAGTGTCTCTGACTGAGCCTGCAGACAGAGCACAGTGTATGAGAGCGGTCTGTACACTGCACTAATATTACCACACTGATTCTTGCACCAAAGGTGCCATCTTCCAAGCCATTTGCTTCTCTCTGGACAGTACTTTGGCACATATTGTGTGAAATTATCTCCTTAAATTTCCCTTAGTCAGACCAAGCCAGTTTTCTGAATTTACCTTTTTCCCAAGTGCTTCACCTGCAGAAATGTCCATGCAGCCATGAGATTGGTGTCACAATCTAACTTGAGATAATGTTTTAAAATGGTCACCATTATTGTCCTGGGCCAACCGTAACTTATACAGCAAAATGATCTAGGAAAAAAAAACATTTTGTAGGGAAGATCTTTGAACAGAAATGCTTGGGCCTGTGATGCCTCCAGATAGCTGGAGAAATTTCTTGGGAGAGGTCGTCATTATTATCATTGAGTTTGTTTTGTTTTTAGCTAGAACACCACCTGCACTGCAGGACTTCTATAATCCCCATTGAAATCTTTTTTCTTTGCAGTGTTTGGAGTTCAAAACAACCTGTCTCCAAGCTCTTCATCCCTGACTCAGAATGCTACTGCAGCCTCTGCAGGTCAGTAACAATTTAAGCCTAGAGAAAGTGTGAGGGTCACCAATGTGTGGTGCCTTCTGCCACCTTTTCTGTAGTGACTAGAAAGTTCATATTGCCAGAGGCTCCTTCGTTACCATCTTGGTGGAGCAGTGTGGTATGAGAGGATATAGAGGAACGTTTTCTCTGCTTTGCATGTGCAGGGACAGCTCCCAGTACCTATGTAAGCACTAGAGATTTGCTTGCTGGGGAAGCCCTCGCTTGTTTGAGTTGTCCTAGGTACCCTGAATAAGAAAACATTTTTTAAATGGTGTGCAGCCCAAGGTTGGTGCGTGCAGGTACCTCGCTATCCTTCATCTCTTTCATTCTCAAATTTCTTCATTGCAGCATACGGAATGAAGAACACCTCTCAGAGCAACACTATGGCAAGTACTGGTGTCTGTGCCTCCACAGGTGAGTGTGTCATTCACAGTTACTTAGGCATGGCCTTGTACAAGCATATCATGGTAAAAACAAGTTAGAAATTCAGCCAGCTGAGTGACATTAACACCTGGCTCCTCCTTGTCACTAGCCAAGTCTCCCACCAGTACCTTTCTGAAAAGAAAGCAAATGAACCAGAAGCTAAGAATGAGCAAATGAGCTGGTCTGATTCAGATCTCCCCCACTTTGTGGTAACTTGTATGATTTAATTGCAGCTATTTCTGTTCAACAAGCAGGTAACTTTTTAGAAGGTCACACATGTGAAATTGTGCTTCATTTGAAGCCAAAACATCTGCAAGGTTGCTTTTAAACATCATTTTGCAGTAGTACTAGCCTCAACCACTCAAAAATCGAGGAACTGACTTATACATGATCAGATTTTTTTTAATGAGAGAAGTTGAGGTCTTTCTACTGGCCTTTCATCCTTGAATGGTTGGGATTCATCTTTTGCAACTCTGAGAGCTATAAATTAGTCTTTTTTTTTTTTGTGTAAGTGAAGCCAGGTTTCTGTTGTAGTCCAAGGACTCCCAAAGATGAGGCTTAAAGATAGACAACAGAAGTTGTAGGTAAATACAACAGAAGTTATGATAACATTACTAATACAGTTTTACTTCAGATTTGTGCTAGAATAATGGAATAATACCATTCTGTTTATATTGATCTTCAATGTCGTGTCAATTTGTGTGCACATTCAGGTTTGTACTCCAGGCATACTTGATAGTACGTAATGGCAGAAGTGTGACTACACCAATGTTTTTGAGCCTGTTTGGCCTGTGCCAAAGCTCAGTAAGCTACAGTTCAATGCCTCATAAACATGCCTAGCTTCCGAGGATACAGAGTGCTTTGTGCTTGACAGAGTAGGTCTGCTAAAGGTGGTCCTCAGCTTGAGCTGTGCTGGCGCTGATGACGCTTGAATGTGTCTCTCAGACTGAGTTTCTATGAATCTATATTAAGTGTGTTTGAGAAGCAGAGAGGTCTGTCCTGGTTTCAGCTGGCATAGAGTTAATGTTCCTTCTAGTGGTTGCTGTGTTTCAGATTTGGTATGAAAGGAATGTCAATAATGCATATAGTTTTAGTTGTTGCCAAGTGATGTTTATATTTTTCAAGGACTTTTTTCAGCTTCCCATAGAAGCTGATAAGGAGAATAGACAGAACGATGGAATGGCCAGTGGTATATTCTCTACCACAGATGTCATGCTTAGTATATAAATGGGGTTAGCCAGTGGGCAGGTACTCGTGATCCCTGCTCGGGATGGTGCCAATTCACCAGTTTATTGGGTGATGAGAGCGACTTGTGTCTTGTATATTCTTTTACCATTATTATTATTGTTGGTGGTTTTGTTGTTGTTGTTGTTGTTGTTGTTATTATTATTATTATTATTACTATTACTATTTTGCTTCTCTGATATTGTTCTGTTAAACTGTCTTTATCTCAACCCATGAGGGTTTTTCTCCTTTCCTTTCCCCTCCTTTTCTTCCACTTCTCCCTACACTTCTAGGGGGAAGGGGGAGAACTGTGTGAGCGGCTGCGTGATCCTAGCTGCCAGCTGGGGTAAATCACAACAAGGTCAATGAGCAAATAATTTCTATATGTGATTGAATTCCAGATGCTCTCTATTTCTGGTAGAAGTTGCTCCCCTGCTACTGAAATGACATCCACAGCTGTTCTCTTAGCTTCGGTGACCAGTGTGTCTTACTGGGTGTTTATAGTACTGGCAACCTCAATCACAGTGTGACTACCTATTTTAATAAACAAAAATGTTGTGGCTTGTAGTTGTGACTCAGTGGCCCACACTCATCTCCTCCTCTTTCCTATCCTTTACCAATATTCCAGGGGGAACGGTTTTGAGCTCCCAGGGAGATGACATTCTGCGCAAAGACTGCAAGTTCCTGCTGCTGGAGAAGGAGAATGCCCCAGCAAAGAAGGACATGGAACTCTTGATCATGACAAAGGACAGTGGCAAAGTCTTTAGTGCCTCCACCACTGGGCTTAATGGAGGTAACTTCTCTTCTTCGGGACACGTGGATATGCTGACGACAGAGAAATAGAGACTGGTGTTAGGGGGAGTTCAGAACACTACACCTGATTCAAACCCCTGCAAACCAAACAAGAAGCTCTGGCAGGCAGTTAGCCTTTAACCATGCCAGCTACAATCTAGGTCTAGCTTTTGCATTTAAAGCTCCAGAGTGTGCCTTGGAATATTTCACAGAGCTCAGGAGCTTTGAAAGCAAAAACCTAGATCTGGTTTTAAATGACAGAGCTATTGTGTCTTCCCAATAAAAAATATGCCTTTTACCAATGAAAGAATATAGGCCTGGTTTAAGTTCTGGTGTAATGCTTGTAATTGTATTCGGTTCCTGTTCAGGATCCTTTGTAGAAGACACCTTGAAGAAAGAGAAGCAGGGATTTTCCTCCTCTTATGCTACAGATACTGGCCTAAAATCAGATGCAAATGGTAAGAGTTTGTCGCTGTGGAAATGCAATAGAACTTTCTCCTTCAGCCTCCATTACTACCTCCCCCTTTCAAGCCCATGCTCTAAGTTTAATCATGCACAGAAAGACTGTTAAAACCTCTTTTACTGCTGTTAAAACAGGAGCACTGAAATCTGTGCCAACAAGGGACAAAGCAACTTATGCAGGTAAGTGATGCAATTCAGACTTTCATTGGAAAAAGTACCACAGCACAATATATAAAAAAGCAATCATTCTTGAGTGACATGAGTGATCTCTGTACAATGACGTCAGAGGCAGGAAATGTTCAGGAGGCTACTCTGTCTGTAATGAGCAGAGCATATGACAGATAAATTGGTACCAGTGATTTGATTATGGATGAGTGGGCAGTTTGGTTTTTTTTTTTATTGCTGGAGAAAATCAGATAGCTGACAGTACAGCTGCATCCTGCTACCAGTACAGATTTATGGGGAGGAAAGGGCTCAGACAGACCATGCTGGCTATTGCTGTCATTTACGGCTCAAAACTGTACAAAAAAATGACCCCAAGGGGATCACGTTTTTCAGTTGTTATTTTAAAATGCACTGAGTGCTGTCCCCTGCTGGAATTCCCATTGGGAATGCTGTTCCCAGCTTCCACAGGGACTCAAATTATGCCCACTACGTGCAGAGTGGGGTGTAAAGATTTTTCTCCATAGCCCTTTGTATAAGGGATCAGACCTTGGTGTCCTTATTCTAAGAGATTCTTGGCTCTGAAGTCATTAACCAGGAGACTGTCCCTTCCCATTTCCAGAAATACGAAATGGTGATGTGGGGGGTGCAATTGGATCAGCACCATCTTGGTGTCCCTGTGGTTCCTGCTGCAGCTGGTGGAAGTGGCTCCTGGGCTTGCTTCTGGCCTGGTTGCTTCTCCTTGGATTGCTTTTTGGACTCATTGCACTGGGTAAGAAATAACTGAGGAACAACATATTGAACGGGATAGAAAGACAAGCAGAGGGTGTAAGCTGGCAAAGAGGCTAAGTACCAGAGATATCAAGCCAGAGAAGTGAGGAGGTGCACATTCAGCTTGGTGGTGACTGCCACTGAGATAGTACAAATGGACACAAAGAACAGATAAGGAATATAAACCTTTGATGAAGGGTTATATAGTCTCAGGGTGAGTAGAACAGGAAAACTCCTGAGATCTGAGATCTTACTTCTCAGAGATTAACAGATTCCAAAATCATCATTTAAATTCCAGATATCCCTGCTAGAAAAAAAAATACAAAGAATAATCATGCAAAACTTGGTGGCCATAGCTATCTGAAACAGTATTGTCTTGTCCCTGCTATTAGAAGTAGGTATTTCAGGCATGTGTCTGTGGCAGCATGTTCCCTAGCCGTTTTACTTTAACCTTCCAGCGGAAGAAGTGAGAAAGCTGAAATCTCGTGTGGAAAACCTGGAAAAAATCAATGGTGGTCTCCTGGCAATTAACCAAGGGAATTCAAAAATAGAAAAGGATGTTTCAAGAGTAGACTTTCTTCATGGTATTTCACCCTCCTCAACCTTCCCTTATGAAAATGAAGAGTCGCTTTGGTTGATGGTGAAGAACAGACTGAACAAGGAAGTAGAACGAGGTGAGCAGAGTCATTGTCTGTTATGCTGCATGAGACCAGATTTTTTAAAGGGGAGTGGGAGAATTTGATTGCCCAAGGACCTGAAGACCAGGACTTTTAGAGTGCAATGAAGTCTGTCAAAAATAGTGCCCTCACCCATCATCACAGACAGGCTGTGCTGGAGCTGAGTGCCTGCAGCCTCAAAGTCCAAACAGAAGGATCCTTGTACATGAAACGAGTAGCTATTCTGTTGTGTAATGCATTCTAACAGCCCCTTCACTTCCTGTTACAGGCTACTTCCGAGGGGAGAGAGGAGAACCTGGTGAGAAAGGTACAGCCATATAGTTCTTCTCTTCCTCTGTCCTATTCCTTGGCTCTGGCAATGCACAAGTTTGGGGTGAATGTTGCCACAAGGGGCAATTGGCAGTGAGAAAGATGAAGCTGATTTATACCTGAACAAAAGGAATGTAAAGCTAGTTTGCCACTTAAACTGTAGAGGGCCTCATCTCATGCAGAACTAATACAGGAGGCCCAATCTTGCATTGTGCCAGTGTGAAAGGCCAGATCCTGTTTGCCACTGGTGGGACGGGTCAAGTGTGAAGTGTCCATGTTCACCCATAACTCCTTCATGTTTCATTAAAGGTGGGAAACCAACTAGAAAAACAAAATGAATGAATAATCATTGGAAATATCTCCAGGATCTCCCCTGATGTTTCTTTTTTTTCTTTTTTTTTCTCAGGTGACATGGGAATGCAAGGTCCCAGAGGTGAGTCTGGAGTTACCTGCTTCCTCAGGTAGATTGGCAGCCTGCTATAGGGCCCGGGTAGCAAAAGGATTTTGGTTAATCCAAAAGTTAGAAAAGCTGATGCATTCTGTAGTTCGGAGATTGTTGTGATGGTTGGGGTTTTTTTCTCTTCTTCCGGGCAAAGATGATCTTAGAGTTCACAGTAGAAGAGAAAACAGATCTCACTTTGAATCTAGAAACTTCTTTCACCTGGATGAAAGTCGTTCCTGAAGCCAAGCTCTGCCTGGTTTAATCACAGAGTGGTTCACAGGATTTTGTGTGGTGTGAATGATTCAATCCATTGCATAAATACAAGGGGCCCAATGTGGCATTGCTGGAAACAGTAGAACTTGTAAACATGCCAGGAACATAAATTCCTTTTTACGGGGGGTGAAGGTCAGCCAAAGTGACAAACAGGGAAGACCTGTTCCCCACTAACTGTCTATTTCTTTTTCCCTACAGGAGAGCGAGGACTTCCTGGTGTCCCAGGTGGGCAATAGTACAATTCCCCTTTGAGGGAGGACATTTAGTGACATTACTGTAGGCAAGAGCAAATTTTGCGCTGCAAACCTAGCTCAGGGTGGTTTTCTAAAGAGATATTTAGCATAAACTAAGTCACTTGATTAAAACCTTGATGCTGAGCTACAGAGACAGCTCAGGGTCTTGACTTCCACTTAGTTGAACATGCCTAATTTGGGGGTGTGAAGATCCCAGCCTACTTCTGAAAAAGTCCCACAGCTGCATGATTACTTGGCCCAACTTCCTTGTGCTCTTATGTGTATTGTGTTCTTCTAAAGGGATCCCTGTTCAAGTACCCACCTTCCAAGTAATATATTATTTACCCCAGCTGATGCATCTTTCCAAGCTTCAGGTTCCCCTAATTTGCGGGTTATTCTTTCATGGTACACAGACAAGGACTCTGAACATTTATTGTGTTTTTCTTTCCAGGCATACCTGGTCCAATTGGGCACCAAGGACCAGAAGGACCAAAAGGACAGAAAGGCAGCATGGGTAAGCATCTCTATCAATGCTGTGAGTCTCTCACAACTGACTGACACATGGCATGGGAATACAGACACCAGGTTGATGCGATCATTGCCTTTCCTCATGGAGGTGGCCATGGATCCTCTTGCCCAAGGCCTCCCATAAAGACACCCTTTTTTACAAGGCATTTGTTTCCCATAGGCGATCCTGGCATGGAAGGTCCCATGGGACAAAGAGGTCGAGAAGGGCTACCAGGGCCTCGAGGGGAGCCTGGACCCCCGGGATTTGGAGAAAAAGGAGACAGAGGTAGGAACTAGGTGTCCCATTCTTGGATAAAGCAGAGACGGACAAAAGCCAGAGTTTGGTCCCATTTTATAAAACACCTCAGTCATAGAATTTGATTTGATTATTTAAATCCAGATTTCATTTTAGACATTTCCTAGCACAGACAAATCTGGCCTTTTTTTTTTTTTTTGCCAAAATTACAAGGGTTTTGTTTTATCAGGTCTCACAGTCAGGTTTGAGTTTGGCAGAACCAAAAAGCGCTTCATATCAAGGTCATCTTTTTCCCTGTTATCCAAGTCACCAATGCTGGGGAATTTGTCTTGCTCATCCTAAATCCCAGTGAGACGGGATTTTTTTCTTGGGCAATGCATGCTTATTTTGGGTGTTTTGAACTGAACAGCAGATTATTCATGACACTTGGCAGAGAAAGAATAACAGGAGATGGGATTATGGAAAAATAGGATCACAATGGTATTCTACAGTATCTATTCATGCTCTTATTCTGCAGGTGGTGTTGGTGAGCCAGGTCCTCCAGGGCCACCTGGTCCCCCAGGTTCTGCTGGCCTTAAAGGTAAATAAGATGGACAGAGAGAGCCTTGCAGACTGGTTAGGAGTAAATGAGCACTCCAGCCTTTCTGTTTCACTTGTGTTGCACTGCAGTAATCAAAAAAGTGAAGTAACGGTCCTCATTTTAGATAAAATTTACTTTGGTGGGTACACCTAACCTTTAGAGCAATAAATTCTTGGAGATTTTTGGTGAGACTGCAGATCAGCAGGGAGGTTTCCCAAAACACCAATCTTTAAGATGTGTGATGTTTCCAGCTTTCAGAAATAATAAGGTAAACTCCATATCCCTAACAGGCTTCTAAGAGAGTTACAGCTCTACAATATATGTAACTGGGTTAAAAATTGCACTGTAAAAAATGGGTCCCACCTAAAGCACAGATCCCAGTGTCTCAACCAAGATAGAAGGCGTGAGTCTCTACCTTACTTGAAGGAAAATCAATTCCTCTATGTCACAAGAACTAAGTTGTGTAGATTTGTTGTCCTGGTTTTGAGGATGCCAGTGATGCAAATTCTTCTAGTGGCTGGGGGAATTTCAACCTGCTAAACACCTATTGGGTTGTGGATGCTGTTGGATAAACTGAAAGATTTGTTCATTTTCTAATTGTGGTGTTAATGGCAGAAAATCCATGTTTGTTATTCACAGGTCTAATGGGTTCTCCAGGCCCACAGGGTCCTCCAGGTGAGTGCTGCATTCCTTTGCTACAGTGTGTAGAGACTAGAGAAAACATAAACAGAGTGACAGTTTCTCATAGTTTTTCTTCGTCAGTGATGCATAATGCCAAGTGGGATGAATTAACCCCCCCGTCTTATTTTTCTGCAGGTCCTCCCGGCCTACAAGGATTTAGAGGAGAAGCAGGTCTCCCAGGTGCTAAAGGTAGGCTTCTTTTCCCCTTAGTGATTGCAAGCAAATATTGACAAATACAAGAGACACAGAGGTAATAGAGCAATCTAGGTAAGGAAACATGGTTGGATGGATGGAGCTGTATTAAAGGAAATTAATTTCTAGTTTGAGTTCATCTGATATCAGAGTACCTGTGTTTCCCCAGTGATTTTTCTTGATGCATGAAATCCCTTTCCCTTCTGACTTGTTATTACTATTCTTCAATCATCCATATATCTTTCAGGTGAGAAAGGAGCCAGTGGAGCCCCTGGACCCAAAGGTATGTTGATCAATTAAATATCTTTTGTGGATATTTTCTTTAGATTCCTTTAGATGTGGATACTGTCCGTGGGCATTAACCCTATCCTTCTTTGGCTTTTTCTTCTGTGCTCTTGTCAGAAAGCAGACTTTACTTTCTCTGGTGGAAACATTTTACAATGATACAATCTCACAGAATCCTGCTCTTTTTTGTACACAGGTGATCAGGGTGAGAAGGGTTCTCGTGGAATGACAGGTCAGTGGGTTGTTTTCCTGGAGTAACAGCCTATCTAATATACACGTGCATTATCTAAGTTTTCAAATGGCAGTATAGCCTAGCCTAGTTAGCTTTCTGAAAAAATATGATGATGTTATTGGTTATAGGAGTTTTATTTTTGCACCCAAGTTTTAAACAAATAGATCCCATTCTTTATTCCAGTAATCTTGGTAGCAATTTTTGTATTTAGCTTTAGGGAAATTCTCCCTCACATACTCTGTATTCATTTCACTTGGGCTTTTCTAATGCCCAGAGACAGTTATGAATCATGAGGCCTGAACATCCCATCAATGCTCTTTTTCAATTGCAAAGCATCAAATATTGTTGACAGTCATAAATTGTATCTTCACCAAGATTTGTTTGATTCATTTTCATACTGTTTTGCTACAGGTGAACAAGGCTCAAGAGGAATGCCTGGTCCTCCAGGAGAGCCAGGGGCTAAAGGACCTGTAGGTGGGTAACAGAAAACAGCTGTGTTTGTATGTGGGGTAATGTCGTTTCCACCCAGAGTGTGTTTTTATGAGCACAGACAGGAAAACAACATGGGAGTGGAATCATATGGGTTGTGGTCCTGGGTCTTTTCTCTAGATAGCTAAGATTAGTCTGTATACTCAGAAAAGGCGTCTTACAGTTAAGTTTCAAGCAAACTTTTTCTGGATCTTCAGTAGCTGCAGCCAAGGTTTCTTTCAGATGCAATATGATAAAAAGCCACTCCTGTGTTTAAGGCTGTGCTCCACTTAGTAGGAGGACATGGCAACTATGTTACTGTTTCAGCAGTCCCTGAAAATCTCTTTTCTTTGGACAGGACAAGCGGGCCGTGATGGACAGCCAGGTGAAAAAGGTAAGGATTCATTTGAGGTAGAAGTGCGGGTATTTTCTGATTTGGCAGGAGGTTCATTTGTAAAAGGGGTGGGAGAAGATGGCAGCAGATTCATCTTGCTGTCTCAGAACTGTTGAGCCAACCATGTAAGTATGGAACTGAGACATATAATGGAGCTGCTTGTAAACTTGTGACAGAGTTGTTCTCACTACAGAACTCTTTGGTCATTGATGTGCACCTCCCAGACACTGATGCTGAAAAAGGCCGGTTATCTATGAGGATAAAATAGGTAGAAAGTGCTGCAGGACAGCTGGTGGCCAAGCTTGAACGGATTGGTAGATTGTAAGTCAGTGACTTCTGGCTTGTTAATGGTGATTATATCCCCTAGGTGAACCAGGTCTTATGGGAATGCCAGGAGCCCGAGGCCCTCCAGGACCCTCTGGAGATGCAGGACAGCCAGGTAAAAGCATACAGAGAATGAAAATAATTTTTGCTCAGTCAGGAACACAGATGTCTTTGTCAACAATTTCCAGCCTTAATTTGAAGTTAAGGCTGGCAGAGGATCTCTGTACTGTAAGATGGTGATGAAAAGAAAACATACAGGAAATCTAGACCCTTTCTGATCTCTGGATTGCACATGCTGTAAACAAGAACGTCAGCTGCTATCAGCCAGCATTCAGTTCACATACCAGTTGCTAGGCCAATTTACACCACTTGTGGGCCATGTGCTATAATTTTAAGTAAATGTAATCTTTTCCTACCTGTCTATCCTTTCCCCACCCGAAATTTGTTTAGACATCTTAGAAATTTTATTGCTTTCTTCCAGGTCTCACAGGACCTCAAGGACCACCAGGTAGGTTTTTCCACTGTGTTCCAATTTATCAATGACAGGCTTTGATATGGGCTCAAAAACCCCTCTGTAATTTTCCCTCTATGGTGCTCATGGCTTCCAAAGTGATATCCCAAGGTTTCTGCATCTCCCTTGGCTTTTAAGACAGGTTTTGTGGTTGGTGTGTAATTTTGGAGGAATAGAGAGCCTTGGAGCGTCTGAAAATTTGCCTGTCCCCTAAACATAGTTTGCAACAAATAACATGTTTCATTCCCTGTGCATCACTGAAAAGTCCTAATCAGCAGCAGAAACAGAGGGGAGAGGACGTAGCAATAGAGGTGTAAACAGAGGATGTGACATCTGCAAGCATAAGTGGTTTGAGGGGCAAGTCACCAGGGAATTTATCCAGGAGCCTCAGGACAGGGAGCAGTACCTGGAAGAAGCTACAGGTAAATCTAGAGAGCAGTGCCATCATTCAGGGAGCAGTGGGAGAAGGGAAGCCCTTAACTATGCCCAGGGACACAATCAGCTTAATCTGCAGTCCGCTGTGAATTCCTTCACTTGCTGTCAGGGACCTGTTTATAAGTGCTGTAAGCCGAGATCTTGAGTAGGGAGTTCCTTCTATAAACCCACAAGTGAAAATCAACTGGGGTACCTGGAAAAAATAGAAGAGACAGTGTTTGCACTAACCATTTTAAATTGTTCATCTACCTCATATCAGGACTTCCAGGCAACCCAGGCCGACCAGGGGCTAAAGGTGAGTTTTGTTTCTTCCCTAATACTAATTTTCTCTCTAAGCACTTCATTTTAGGGAGGATTATCTGCTCTGCTGACCAGTCCCTGAATCAACAGTGGCATCTAGTGGCTTTAGGAGGGGAAAGTTTGAGAAACAGACGGTAGGCAAAGCCTCCTTGAGCATACACGGAAGGCTGGGCATCTGCTGAGGCGCTCAGCATGACAGTTCTCCACTGAGAAGATCTTAGCAAACCTGATTTTTCCCTAAGCATATGAGTATGATGCCTGGTGACTGCAATGAAAGCTGTGTGCCTGCCTCAGATAAATCAAGGCCTATTGCCTAGTCAGGCAGATGTAGTGCTTGGAAAGCTGATCAGAGGATACCTCTGGATTAGCTGAGCTCTGCTGCTTCCCCCATGACCTTCTAGTGCTATGACTTCTCAGACAAGAGATCAAGGGCAAAGAGAAAAGAAATCACTTGTTTAATAAAACAATGTCATTGAGCTCATCACAAATCTTCCCCCAAAAAGAAGTTCATCTTTTATCCCTTTCTTTTCATAGGAGAACCTGGAGCACCAGGAAAAGTCATAAGTGCTGGTATGTAGTGCTGTGAGAATTCAAACACTTCTGCTTTTGAAGTATTTTCTCTGGTTTTGGTTATGCTTCATAAATTCATCTCAGCTGTGTGTCAGACCTGTACTGGGACTCCCTGTGTTGGTAGAATACATATACAGTAGAAGTGTGATTCCTTAAGTATAGATAGGTTACACGATCGCTGGATGCGTGTATATACGTGTATGTGTGCAAGCATATGCATTTGTGTTTCAGAGGGTTCGTCAACTATTGCTCTGCCAGGCCCACCAGGTCCCCCAGGCCCAGCCGGCCCCACTGGACCCCCAGGTGTTCCAGGTGAGGAAGCTGCTTCTCTGTTGTGGTTTTTGCAGGCAGCTTACATCATTGCTTTGCATCCAGTTCTTAATTTAATGTGTGACGTTTATTGCCTCTGCCAGGCTGCCCTGTCTGGCAGGCAAGATTGCTCAGGCAGTCTAGATACTCATGGTCCTCACCCTTCCCTGCAGAAAGACGAAGATCTCAGGCTGAGTGAGGGAGGCAGCAGCCTCAAGGGAGAAATGGGATATGATCACAGGAGGGCAGAACAGGACAGGAAGATGAAGAAACTGCAAACACTGTTGTTTTCCTTTGGTCTGATGAGTACAAAGTAGTGATAGGTCAAATCCAGTGGGTAGAATCAAGTTCTTTTGCCTCTCAGGAAAGTGGGCTTGTGTCTAATCCCACTTCCAGCACTGTTACTGAAGTCAGGAAGTGCTTGTTTTCCAGTCCTACCTTTGAACTCAAGGCAGCAGAGATCCCACATGAACATCTACAAATCTTTCAGACACACACACACACACAGACTCTGGCTATGTGTGACCTTGGTCCTCAGACCCCTCTGCCCCAGGTCAGACACTGCCCTCCAGCACCCTGGTGTCAGGCAGCAGAGTTCCTGAGCCCTGGTTCTCATGGCACTTCTGTGCCTCTCCCAGCTGTACAGCTGGAGGTAACCCTGGAGCTGGTTTGGTAGAACTAGCCTCAGTTTGCAGCAGTGAATGCGAGAGGAGGGTTAGGCCTATTGCGTTTCTGTTGTGGTCGGTGATATTCTGGTTGTTTCCCCAGTCTAAGAGGCACCAAGCACTTTAATTGCCACATGGTGGAAAATAAGCCTCTTCTCTGGAGCTTCAAGTAATACATGAGACGTTGATGAATTCATACCCCATAGCAATTCCATTCACTTGTGCAGACAAATACATTATTTGATAATCTCAGTTTTTATAAAAGACCTATTGATTCTTTCCTGGTACTGTAAAATACAACCAGGAAAATCTAATGCAATCTGGTTTTTTTTTTCCCTTTGAAACCAGGTCCCGTTGGACCAGCTGGTCTCCCTGGACAGCAAGGTACCGTTCTCCATCAGCTTTGATTCTGCTTCTTAAGAGAACTGAATTCATTAGTTTTCCTTTGTTTGTAATTCTCTCAGCCCTTGGCACAATCTCTCTCCCTTTTGTTTGCAGATTTCTTCCTTTCAATTCATTTTGCTGCATTATTTGGCGTAATTAATCTTGTAAAGAATTTCTATTCTTTTATTCTTTCCCAGGGGAAGAAGGGAGTGATAAAAGCCAGTGTGATGTGGATGCTGCAAATGTCTTTTTTTTTTTTCTTATGTTATTTCTTTGGGAGGCTGGTATTTCTAAGGCACCTCTCAAGTGCAGTTGCCTTTCTGTGGTAGGGAATATAGCCCAGCTGGATACCTCCTGCCATTTTGAAAGATGGGAGAACAAACTAGAGCCAAATTGGGAATAATGTCACTGTGAAACCACTACCAATTGGACAAACATCTGTTTGGAAGGGCCTGAACAGAGTTGACCCCTAAGAACTTTCCTTAGCCAGTTTTCTATGATCCTGTCAGGGCAAATTAATTTCCGCATTTGAATACAGTGTCCCTCAGAGCCAGGAACTGACTTCCTGTTCCCAGGTCACACAAGCAAAGTCTGAACCTCTTGTCAAGGAGTTGAGGAGTAGGTACAAAATGTCACCCTCTCTCAATTAAATAATTCACTTTCTGTTTTTTTTTTTTTCCTGAAAAAGGTCCACGGGGTGAGAAGGGATCCCCAGGCGAAGCTGTGATAGAAACTATCAAAACAGAAGTCTCATCATTAGCATCACAAAGTAAGTGGGCTTGCCTTTCCAATCCTTTGCTTAGAGAGGTGCCAGACACCTCAAGGCCTGCTCACTGCTAACAGGAGATGACTCTACCTCTTTCCCCTCAACACGACATAGGGCAAGTGTGTGTGTGTGTGTGTGTTTGGTGGTGGGACAGCCATACCAGCTACTTCTTCTGCCCTCCTTCTCATCTGTGCATCCCAAAGTGCTTTCAAAAGGAGGTAGATGGCATAAGGCCCAAGTCACAGAGAGGAAAGCCAAGGAATGGTGACTGGTGAACAGTCCCTAACAGCAGAGATCATCACAGAGCTGAGAGGTTTCAGCCTGGCCTTTTAGCCACTGTGTTTGCAAAGGGAAGTTCCCTATGTAATATGAACACGGGCCATCCATAAGAGGAGAACCAGTTTGAAAAGGTACATTAATCTGAGCAACAGAAATCAAAATCTCTCACAGGAGAGCAAATGCTATTTTAAGATGAACATAAGTGAAGCAGAGCAGAACAGTTTAGCAGTATCCCAAGAAAAATGTCTGCTTGTTCTGTGCAATACTAGATGTGTGGTGCGCTTACAGTTGGTATTCCTAGGGTCTGGGACCTCTGCAAGTGTGCAGGAGAGGCAAGGTAGAGGGGGGCATAAAAATCATAGATGGTTCTTGCCTCATCACCAGCTGAATGGGGTCATGTAGATTCAGATCATGCTTCAGTACTATCCCATCCCCTGTTCAGGTGTCTTGGATCTCAGCATCACTGAACTTTGAGTTTGGGCCTCAGCTTGGAGGTGAAGATACATCTCCAGTCAAGCTAACACAGTGCAACTGCTTGTTAAATAATGGCTGCGTAATGTTCTCCTACCAAAACTTGCCCGTCTTTGGAAGAATCTTTCGTCTCCTTGAAAGTTCTGTCCCTCCTTCTCTAGCCTTTGAGTCCTTTGCTCTTTCCCTCAGCAACCGTTACTCTCCGGAGAGATCTCCTCCCTGTTTCTAATATTCTGCCAGCCTGCTCAGCACTGTATTTTGCTTCATGTCCTGAACTGCGTGCTGGCAACCAAACACTTCTTTCCTCCCCCTCTTTGCCTCAACTTTGGCTTAGGTCATCCAGGTCCTGCCTTAGTCCACCTTTGATTGTAAGAGCTTCTAACAGCAATGTAATGACAGTGTTTCCATAGCAGTGGTAGCTCCATAGCAACAATTTTCCCTTTTTTGTGTGTGTTTCATTTGCACAGTGATGGCAGATTTACAAGGGCGAGCAGGACCACCAGGTCCCCCTGGACCACCAGGTACGTAATATAGCAGACCTCAGTACATAAGCAGGGGGATGTTAACACACATGGCATGTTTCTGGGCCATACAGTTTGCTGAGTAAATATTCTATAATACCCCTGTTTCTTTTGTCATTAGGTGAATCTGTGCAGGGACCCCCTGGACCTCGTGGCCCGCCAGGTAAGAGCTTGTTTCTCTGAAACGAACCTAGAAAGTGGGAGCTTTTTCTGGTGCCTCTATCCTGTGCCTTGTGCAATCTTGGACCTGGTGGAAGTTAGCAGGACTGACTTTATTGGAAGCAGAATTTCACATAGTGGGTTCCTACTAACACAATTTCACCACAATATAGTTTCGCAGGAGCAAGACACTGCCCAAGAGAGGAAATCTGCTTTGGTAGAGGTTTGCTAGCCAGAGTAGTAATTCATAAAAGCCATTCTTTTGGGGAAGACACTCAATATTCTCAAGTCCCCAAAGGAAGTAACTGCAATCAATTCCATCTTTACTTCTTACTTGTCCAGCCTTGAGTTCCAGATGGGGACAGATGGAGTGGTTCTTATCATGAGGAACATATCCGTACTCCACTTGCTGTAGCACAGATTTCCTGTTCACAGCCAGAAGAGGAGAGGTGCAGGAACACATGGGACAGGAGCATAACCCCATTCCTTCCTCTCTGCTCAGTAGCCAAGGGGCATAGGTCAGATGTGTGATTAAATAAATCTTCCTGCTCAATGCAGTGAAGGCTAGCTGGGCCTGTACTGCAAAGAAGGGAGTTTCTTTGTCCTCTGTCTGCTATGGTGGCAAATGATAATGAAAAATAACTAACAGGGATAGATGTGTGTGGAGATAATAATGTTACTAGCCTATACTTGGAAATATTTGAGCTATGGCCATGGCTGGAGATGTAACAGCTCTGACATGCATTTACTTACATTGTGAAGGCTCATCCTTCCTGAAGCCTTTTTGTGTCCCTTTTGCCTAGGAGAAGGATTGCCAGGACCTCCAGGCCCACCAGGAAGACCAGCATCTTCCATGTCCACCTCAGGTAGGTTCTTCCCACTCATCCCCTCACCTGTGCCCTGAGAATGTCCTGACTGTTGGGATTCCAGAGAGCACATCCTTGGCTAGGACCAGGTGGAGCTAGAGGAAACCTGTCATGTTCTGTTGGATGTCATGAAGACACCTTTTTGTTTTCATTACAGAAGCATTCTTCACAGGCCCACCAGGTCCACCAGGCCCACCAGGCCCAAAGGGAGACCAAGGTGGGTATATGCTGCTGCCTTACCAAGATACTAGATGGATCTCAGCACCCCAGACTGAAAAGAAGGAAGGAAGGGCTTGGAAGCACAAAGTGTCCTGCTTTTCTGTGGCTGTAAGAAAGCTAGTACAGTGGTCATTAAATAGGAGTCCTGTCTGCTGCCATAAACCAAGTCAGTCTTTGTCAGAGTAATTTATTAGCCTCCAGTACTGTTGTCAAGGCAATTGCTGTACTCACATCCCAACTTTGCAAGCCCATTAGATATAGGAGCATTCAGAGCTTCGGATTTGCCATTAACAGGGAACAATCTTTTTGCAAAATGCAGTGTGGACTTTGCTCAGTCAAAGCAAGGAGGTGGCCCTGTGAAGTGTAGCTCAGCTCTCAACTGGCAGGCAAAGATGGGACCTACTCCCTTTACCCATTTCTGCCCTGCAAATTGAAGGCCATGATAATATTCTGCAGTGTGGGCTGGGATGTTGCAGATCAGAACAAAGCAAATGCTAACACTGTTTCTCTGTTCCCCCATTCACAGGCGAACGAGGTCCACGAGGATTGACGGGTAAGGAGCCTTCCAGGACATATCAGTAGGGTGCAAGATAGCTTGCCTGTGTATATGACCACTCCTTCATTTCTGTGTCCCTTGCAGGAGAACCCGGTGAGCCTGGCCTTTCAGCATTCTCCTCCCACGGTCAGTCTGTGCCCCCTTTCCTCCTTTGAATTAATTGTCCCTATGCTGAAACCAGGGGGCAAAATCCTGCTCTGTTGATTCTATTTTAGTTTTAGTGAAGCCAGGATTTTGTCCACACACTTTATTCCCGTGAAACTCTGACTCTTCTTCTGCAATTGGCAGGTGACAGAGTCACCATTCAGGGACCTCCAGGAGTTCCAGGCCCGCCAGGCCCACCTGGACCCAAAGGTGAAGTTAAAAATCTTATTTTTTTCTTTGCTGAAAAGAAAAAAAAAAAAACAAAACACTCCTGGCCTCGCACAGCCAGGAGTGGTTGAGACTAAAGGATGGAGCAACCTGGTCCTTTAAGAACTACAGCTGTGCCCACCGCCTTGCCTTTTTAAGCAGAGCAGGACCATGGCAATAGAACTGCTCTGAGCACAAGGCACCTGGGCAGATCACAGAAGGCTCAGGAAAGCTGCTGTGGCCTCTTTCTTCTGCTTTTCCCCAACAAGCTGCGAATTCAAGATAGTCATTACAGGGGCTGCTGGGTAGTTGCTTCTCTGACAACATGTAGCTCAACTGTTTTACACGACCAAGTATGCCACATGCAGTGACACCCGTTACAATTGTCTGTCTCCCTTACTCTGGTTTTCAGGTGATGCAGGTGTCCCAGGCGCTCCTGGCATCCCAGGAGCATCTCGAGGTAAGAGGCCATACCATCATTGCTCTGACATTATCAAGAAATGCTGACATCCTGCTGGAGACTTTGAAAAAGCTCCTCTGGGTTTTACAAGTGTGGCTGCCAACATAACACTGATGGAATTTATGTTCAAAACCTCTTTTTTCACAGCCTGCCTTAAATCAGACAATTAAAAAATCGCAAGTTTTCTGTTTCCAGCTTACTGGGAATCCTTTGAGCTAGAGCTTGTCCTCATGGGACATGAAAGAAAGGGCTTCCAGGTTGGCTAACCATGTTCCACAAGGGATTAGGGAAGCTGCATTGAACCCTCTTGTGGAAACACTTCTGATCAGAACAAAAGTGCCCTCTGTTCAGTTTTACTTACCCTCTGGTGGATTCATGTGAATTAATCTGCTTTCATTCTGAATAAGAGCATCTCTGTATGCAGGATATTAATGCAGTTTCACCAAAAAAAAAAATTCATATAGATTAACTTAAGTGTCCCTCCATGTGAACAAGCCCTCTGCTTCTCCACATCATGTCCTAGGACTACTGCCTCAGGGTGCTGGGAAGATAGACACCTTAAAGAGCATGAGGTGTCAGTTGACATCATGGTGACAGGAGTCACACAGGGTCCACCAGTATCTCGCAATGGAGACCAGTGAGGAGATCCTTGAGCTGGTGCTGCCCAGGCTGGCTGGGATTTGGAACATCAGGGCAGTAAGGTTAGCCTAAAGAGCTTGAGTGCTTTATGGATCTCCATCTATGTGGTGCACTCTGGTGTGCAAACTGACCAGGTCTGTCAGGGAGATCTCTGGACTCAGCTGTACAGAGCTGCGCAGGCTGAACTATAAGATGCCGAATCAATTGAAGACGTTATACTGCCTAATTGCCCATGCTTAGACTGTGTTTAGAGATGAAGGGGGAACCCCTCCATAGTCCATTCCCAAAGCTCTTTCCAGACTTGTGGGAAGGGTTCAATGCAAGCACACTTTAGCATCGCTTGGTCTAGTGCAACCATGCCAAAAACGTTCCTTCTCCTTATAATGCTTTCTATAGGTGGATCCAGACAAATTCAGGGACCCCCAGGACCTCCTGGGCCCCCTGGTCCTCCTGGCCCAGGTGGAAGTTCATCTCAAGAGATTCAGCAGTACGTCACTGACTACCTGAAGAGTGAGTATAATGAGATTTTGCCATGGGTCATCAGATGCGTGCCTATCTCTCTTTTGCTCCCTGAGCCCTGTGTCACTCTCCCTTTAGAAGCAGCAACCCTACTGCTCTGGCCTTATTTTTATCGAATGCTATGAAGTGCTGTTGCCCACTGTGGCCTCTGCAGAACTGTCCTTCATCAGCCTGCTCTTTGCCAGGGAAAGAGAGTCCAGTAATTGTGCGTATGGCTATTGTCTTCCCTCTAGTGATGTGGGCATATCTTGGGCTTCCTACCTAGGTGACAATGTAAGGCATTATCTGACTGGTGCCCAAGGCCCACCAGGCCCTCCAGGCCCACCTGGAGTCATCACCACTGCAGATGGGACAAACTTGGACTATGCAGAGCTGGCTACCCGTGTTATGAGCTATATGACAAGTAAGTACCATGTTGGTAAGGTCTGTACTGAGTCATGCTCTCACCTGAGCTTGTGCAACACCTAGGAGGTGAGAACTGGAGGAGAAACAGTCTTTAAATAGCAGCACCCCAACCCAGTTATTCATCTTCTGCGGTCTTGGCCCAGGACTCCACACAGCTGAGGTGGCCTCTGAGCTTTGTCCCATTTTGATGGTTAGATTAACTAACGGTTGCTGCTGTTTAAAAAGTCTCATATTAAACATAGCTGTTAGACCCTGTAACATCCCCAAGACCCAAACAGAGGTGGCTGTATTTGGTATATGTGGTCTCAGGTATTCTGGGGCTGTCTTGTATGCTTGGGGCTCTCCTGAAGTAGATGAAAGCTGGAATCTCAGTCAGAAGAGCACAGACCACACTGCTGTGGAGACAATCAGGCTGTGTGAGACAGCATCTGATTCACGGCTGGTGGGATGGGAAGCCCATTCCACCAGTTAAACCAGATTAATGCAGCTTTCCTTTGTCCCTGTCTGACCGCTCTTCACCTTCTGTCTCCTCTTAACCTTGCCTGACATAAAACCTTTTCATTCCCACAGGCTCTTCAGATCGCTATCAGTCATTTGCCAGTTCAGTATCAACTACATCCTTTTTGTACCAAGAACTTCTGGACATGCTGCAGAGTAAGCAATCCTCAAGGAAAACGTGGGGGTTAGGGGTAAAGCATCCCAGCAGCCTGGTGATCTGCCCTTCCCTTCCAGTCTCCTGTCTCCAACTGGAGTTACCAGTAGCTGCTTCGGAGGGCAAAGGCCTGCCATAGGTGCTGCTGTGACCTGCAGTGTCTCCATCCAAGTCCATCGGAGTCCTTATGTGTCTTGTACTGGAGAGTTTGCATGCTTTCCAGAAGCTATACTTTCTTACCTGTTTGCTTCTCATACCCACTGTTGTAACTCTGCAGTTTCCCACTCTCTTGCCTCCCTTTCCCTCTTTGGCTTTCTAGGTGGCATCTGCCTATGTCCCTCCTTTTCAGGAATTCCGCACAATTTCCCCAATCTCCCACTAAACCTTGGGCTTCTACTTTCCAGCTCCTCCACTCTCTTAGGGTTCCCCATTCCTTCTTACCCACTCCAAAGCCTTGCTATGTCTTTGTTCTTAAAAGTGAGGAGGATACCCAGCTCTGTATTCTTTTTGACACACATTGTTACTATGGGCTGATAGATAAATCACCAGGGTGACATTTTGCTGTGCCTGAAGGTATTGGTGATGCTGGCCAACACTGCAGTTCTCCTCTGTGATCCAGTCAATCAGATTGCACATTTCAAGCAAGTGGCTGCTGAAACATCACAGAGCTGAGCATGGTCTTTTCCCTTTACCTGAGATGTTGCCCAGGGTGTCCTGCAGAAACAGAGCACAGGGAGGTCCCTTTAGCAATCCAAATTCTCATCCTCCTCAAACCCTGGGTTGTAGGAGGTTTCCAGCCCTGTCACAAATGTTTCTGACACCATAGACAGTGCAATTCACACTCAGAAAAGGAGAGAGGGTAAAGGAGCTTTGCATCCATAGATTTTGATGGTCTTCCTAGTGGTGGTGGGGGGACTCAGCTCACACAGTGGGAACTCCTCATGCCTGATGTTTTTGCAGAGGCTGGACAGTCTTAAAAGATGCATTTTTTCATTTGCAGGAGAAGAAATTCGTCAGTATCTAATTGGACCTCAGGGCCCACCAGGACCTCCTGGGCCAGGGGGAGATGGCATGTCTCTGTCACTGGATTATGATGAGCTGACCAGACGGTTTATCAGCTACTTGACAAGTAATGGTCTCTATTAGCGTGCATTTCCCTCTGTTCCTTTGGGAGCTGAGCAGAAAGATCATGCTGTCAGTGAAAACTCTTCCAGCGTCAACTGTGTGGATCCCTATGTACAGAGACCTCCTCACAGGGATTGAGAGAAACTTGGAAGAGAACAAAGATAACCTGTAGCTAAGATGCTATCCACAGACTCTAGTAATGAGTTCTTGCTTTGCTTAAAACTGAGCTTAGTGAGGTCATTTCATCTTAGCCAACTTAGAAGTCCCGTCAGCACCTTCAAGTGCATTGATAACCTTTTTTTCACTGGCTCTGTGGCCAGGATACATCTTTCTGTGGAAGAGTTGGTCTATGCCCACTTTGTGTTGAGGCAGCCCGGGTAACAAACTCTTAGAAGTTTAAAGTTAGTTGAAACAAATTCCGCCGCTCTGCTTCATTTTCCCATCTGTAAAGGGGTGATGTGGTGTGCAAGAACTGTCAGACAGAGAGGACTCTGGAGCATCCCCAGTAGCAGTGCTAAAATGCCTAATCCTGGAAGCTGCAACTATCTATCTGCTTAAAAGCACAGCCTCGCCTGTGCTCACCCTCTCGGAACTGCCCTTGGAGACCAGATCTCACTAATGGGCTGCTCCAAAGATGGTGAGAATTTCCTCCTTGGCTCTAGAAGCAGGAAACTGCTGTTTAACAGCAGCACCCCAACAGCTCAAGCAAGACAGCTGCATTTTATCAGCAAAGACATTTCATTAAAGAAAATCACAGAAGTGCAAAGTTTTGCACCAGAGCTGCTTGCAGATAGGCAGACACAGGGAGAGCAGCACATGCATCAGCCAGTGGGTCACAGCTGAGCTGCATGTCCTGGGGTCCCCCCCTCGCCCCCGTGTTGGGGGTTCATGAGACGTGCAGAACTTTTGCCAAGAATAGTGTCTTGCCTGTCTGCAGGTGCTCTTGTGTTGGGATTAACAGGGCAAATTTTAACTCCAGTCCAGAACAAGACTTGAGCCCTGCTTCTCAGCACAATCTGCTAATGAGAACGCTTCACCCTGCAGGAGCGCCTCCTGCATTGCCTGTGAACAAGCCTGCAGCCTGTCTGCTCACACTGTAACAGACTGTTGATAACGAACTAATCTTTGGTCTGTTTGATTTTGCAGGTTCTGGGATGAGCATTGGGCTCCCTGGACCACCTGGGCCTCCAGGGACACCTGGTCTATCTTACAGTGACCTGACAGCATACCTGCGAAGTAAGCCAACTTCTTTACCCGCCTTGCTCTGTGTCCCTACACACCCCCAGGATCTTTTTTTTACAGGCTTAGTCACAGAATTTCTCCTTTTTCCCGTCACCACAAAAACCCTCTATGAGACTCTGATGGTCTCTCTACCTCATTTAGTGGCACTGAAGGCCTCCTGGGCTCTGCCAGGACCTGCACAGACCGCAAGGGGCTGGGGACAGATCACCATGCTCCTGGGGAGAGCAGCAGCAGAAGCAGCGAGGTGCTGTCTTGAGGAGCCCTTTGTCTTCTCCAAACTCTGCAGCATAAAGGAATTTCTTATGCCACTTTTTAGAAGTATAATTAAAAATAGGGCCTTGTACCCTCTTTGGGATCTCCTGACTTCCTGATGTGGTGTCTACACACAGGGAAGTGAGGTGCACCAGGAAGGCTGCACCAGAAGGTGCTGGGGAGAAAAAAGCAACTTATACTTGGTTGCAGTTGGCATTACCTGTATTGTCAGGGAAGGTTCATCAGGGTTGTGGTGGTTTGGGTGACTCCTTTTCTTCCCTTGTGTCTTACAGACTCTGAATTCAGTGGTCTCGTTGGGCCCCCTGGTCCTGCAGGGCCCCCAGGACCTCCAGGGATACCTGGATCACCTGGCACCTCTCTGGAGGACGTCTCTGCTTACCTACAAAGTAAAGCACTTTTGTGTTTCTCACAGCTGGCAGGGAGAATCTGGGGGGACCAAGGCTGAGATTTAGCTTACCAGGGGCTGTGACTGTCCACTGAGAACAAGGTCACTTTAAAAAAATCTCATCAACATCAGCTGGAAAAGGATGGAAGTTGGGGTTGGAGCCTTTAAACTTTCAAGATCCCCAGACATGTGTGATTTCCTTGTCCTCTTATTGACAGAAAATAATTCTTCCTTCCTCTCAAGGTGTGGGATACTCCTCTGGCCTTGGAGTTCGGGGTCCACCTGGCCCTCCTGGCCCTCCAGGACCACCAGGCTTCTCAGGAACTGGCCTTCTGTCCTATGCCGACATCACCCACAGTGACGAGTTCAGGAGCGAGCTGATCCAGTACCTGAAGAGTAAGGGGATGCCATCCACCCTCCCTCCACACAGCCCGAGCCATGCTTGCCTTTGCTGGCTATGCCACAGCTGAGGCAGTCCTGTAGAAGCCTTCTCTGAACTGGGGCTGCAGCAACACCTTAGGACTACACTGCACCCTGTAGGCTTGTCTCCTTGCAGTCTGACTGCAAGGCAAAAGTCAAAGCCAAAAGGGACAGGTGCTGAGCAGTTTCAATTGGGCTGTACTGGACAGTGAGTCCTGAGTAAGGTCACCTGCAGAGTTTTGCTGTGGGAAAAGCATTTTCTTTAACAAACACCTGCCTACAGAGCAACGGATGATGTAGGGGTTGGAGGGCAGCACTGAGCCAGCTGTGAAGCAGCATTGGTCTGAGGCCTCATGATGGCAAGTCATCCAGGGCAGCCTTTCAAAAACATGGGGATTCCCACACTTGTGGGAGACTGGTCACAGAACAGCGATTTTGGCAGAGGTGCTGAAATTGGCCTGAGAGGAGTGCAGCCTTCTGCAAAATCATTGGGCATGTTTCCAAGATGGGACACCCAAAACTGTGGGAGAGGTGGGAAGGAGGAGGGTGTCACACCATCTGTAGAGATCAAGGTTGATGTCCGTGCCTGTTGCCTGAGAAATGGCACTGGATGAGAGTTACTGTGGTGATTGGTGGGACAGAATTTCACACTCCAGTCTTCATTCAGGGGGTAGCACAGGACCTCTGCCTAGCCTGGGGAGCCCAGGTACTCCAGTGTCCCTGAAGTCCCCCCTCTTGTATTTTGCAGGTGATGAAGTTCGAAGCTATATCTCAGGGCCACCTGGGCCCCCTGGGCCACGGGGACCACCAGGACCCAAAGGAGATAGTGGCTTGGTGGCTGGGTCTATGTCTTCGTCATACGAAGGGTTACGGACTTCCGAGCGGATGCATGGAGGATCCCTTGGTGCTGAGGGATCCCATGGGGGATCACTGGGCACAGGCAGCTCATATGGCAGCGCCAGGAGCAGCATGTCATCTTACAGTGCCTCAATGGGCAGTGATGCCTCCATGGGCAGTGATGGGTCTTTCGATGGGTTGCTGACAGAGGAGGAATCACACAGGAGATCATCCGGTTCAAGTAGATCCTACAGCAACTCCGTCACTGGTTCCCTGGATTACAACGAGCTGGCACTCCGTGTGTCAGAGAGCCTACAGAGTGAGTGGAATGCCTGCCTGTCCTGACCCTCCCTGTCCCAGCCCACAGTTCCTAAACCCCTGTGCCTGGTGTCATGCTGTTCACTTCCCTCATCCTTCCTGCTGCCCACAGCTCTCCCTTACACCTTCCTGCCTCAGCATCCAGCCAGTCTTCCTAGAGCTCCTTTCAAATGACATCTTTAATTCCTCAGGCCAAGGTATTCTCCAGGACCTGATGTCTTATGCTGCACAGGGACATGTAGGTCCCCCAGGCCCTCCTGGTCCCCCTGGCATCAGCAGGGTCTTTGCAGCCTATGGCAATGTCACCGCGGACCTCATGGACTTCTTTAGAAGTAAGTGACATATTGACGTGGTGTTTCTGGCTCATGCATATGAGATATCTCCAACCTTTCATAAACCCAGTGATCTTTTCACCTTTGTGTGCTGCAAAAATACAGTCAAGATACAAAAGCTACAGGCAGATAGTCTTTCCATCCCCTTCTTTCTTTGCTGGGGAGGTGTAGTCTCATCATTAGGAAGGACATCAGGTTTTCCTACTTGTAGGAAACTCATCCCAAATCCTGAAGGCCACTGTGCTTGTGATCCCCATGGCCCATTTTAACATGGCTGGGCTGGCACATGTAGAGCTACATGAGACAGCTGCTCACTCTGTTCTCAATTTCCCCTCCCTGAGTGCAGGCCAGTGCAAGACCTGGTGACACCCAGGACGCTCAGAGAGGGTGGCAGAGCAGTGCTGGTGAAATGAGATCACAGCCTGCCCCTGGGACTTGGCTGGGACCAAACCCATTTTTGAAAAACCTGCTCTCAGTCAGTCTAGTCCCATCTAACCTGTAGAAATGTCCTTCCACTGTGACTCACTGCTTCTCTTAGTCAACACAGAGCCTTTTGCAAGTGGTTTGTCCCACTCATTCATCCTCTTCTTCATTTCCCTCTCCAGCGTATGGTACCATCCAGGGGCCACCCGGTGAAAAGGGAGAGAGGGGTTATCCTGGACCCAAAGGTAAGACTTGCTATTTTTTCCCTCTCAAGCCCTGTAACGCCCAGGAAGCAGCACAGTGTCCACAGGGACAGAGAGCACTGGGCTGCTCAAGGTCACAGCTTCTGCACAGTGCAGGTGGCACCTTCAGGATCTTAGCCCATGCATCATCCTAAATTGGTCTTCCTTACTCTGGCCTGTCCCTGTTCATGGGCCAGTCAAGCTTAAAGGCAAACTTGGTCGTCTTGTTCCTTCAGGTGACCCTGGACCAATGGGCCCGCCAGGACGCCATGGGCACAGGGGACCAAAAGGAGAGAAAGGAGAGAAAGGTAAGAACATCTGCCATCCCCAGGAGAGCAGGGTTTGCCTGTCAGGGGAAGCCTGTCAGGCTTCCTCAGGCACCAGCCCGCCTCTGGGAACCCCTGGAAAAACCACACAGCCCCATTTTTTTGTTTGTTTTAGTTCTTTTGTCTTTTTTTCCCCACATGAACTTTTCAAATAACCCTCTTTCTGACTTTCTTGTCCCCCCAGGTGAACAAGTGTATGTTGGCAGAAGAAAAAGAAGAAGTGTTGGGGTTTAAGGAAAGAGCCAGCTCAGTTCTGCTCTGGGCAGCATTCCCAGCAGCCCATAGACAATTAGCCTGAATCTTCACTGCCTTAATGCTAAAACAGCCTTGCCGATCAGCTAACCATTTAGCCTTGATAGTTCAGTGTCGCTGCTGAGACTCGAATGGCTCTTTTATGTGTCCAGCAGGGCCCTAGCGTGAGTATTTGCTCCTGTTGCTGATATTTTGGCTTAGCTTCCCTGAATTCCCAGGCTTCTATGTCTGCGGGTTGACAAGGGCTTCCTGTCTCACCCCGTCCAGGCTTCTTTTCTTACTGCCGGCTATGTAAAAACCTGTTTTTTTTTAACAACAAGCCCTCCCCCACCAAATGCATGATTTTTCAAAGATCAGATTCAGCCCACAAGAGAAAAGGCCCTGTAAGAAACCCTGGGACTAAGCTTGCTCACCGCGCTGGGATTTCCTTTCTGCACGCTCTCTGTGCTAGCCGCAAGCAGGAGGACCTGGTGAAGGAGGTGCTGGTAGTACGGAGTGGAGCTATGGCTTGGGGGTCTCTGGGAAGGGGCACGCTGCACTGAGGTACCCCAAACAGTGACCAGCATGAGACACGGAGCCCAGCCCTGGCAATGACCAGCTGCGGCAGCGCAGCAGGGGACACAGGGAGAAACAGCTGGGCTCTGCCTTCCCCACCCAGCTGCGTGGTGGTGCCGGTGTCTGCCCCACAGGCCCCACTTGTAGACCTTTCAGACCCCTGGGGTTGGCACCCACTATCACCCCCGCCCATGACTTGCTTTGGAAAGCGATGCCATCCCAGCTCGGTGTTTTTGCGATGCTCTAGTGCTCCGTGTGCATTAACCCCACTCCCGAGCCCAGCGCCCTGGCCAGACTGTTACCGGAGGGGCT
This sequence comes from Ibidorhyncha struthersii, assembly GCA_013398815.1. Taxonomy (NCBI): domain Eukaryota; kingdom Metazoa; phylum Chordata; class Aves; order Charadriiformes; family Charadriidae; genus Ibidorhyncha; species Ibidorhyncha struthersii. The sequence continues at coordinate 106,453 of VZSZ01002040.1, read as the reverse complement.
CAGACACACACAAGTACTTTGCGGGGAGCCTGGGTCGGGGACGTGCTTTACGCTGCCTGTTTATAGCCGCACAGCAAGACGTGGCATGCACAGGGACTGAACTGAAGCACTTTTAAACATAACTTGTTGATCTTTTAAAAAATATTTTTGTATTTTTTTTCTGTTTTTTTAAACATTGGGAAAAGTAATTTTTAATGTAAACAGCCAAATTAAAGTGTGTTTTTCACCCCAAGCTTGGCTGATCTGTGGTACACTGGGCAGCCAGTACCAGCTTTGCTATGACCATGGGCAGACACACCTTGTGGTTTTGGTGGCTGGTTTGTTTCTCATCACTGGTATGTGACCCAAGCAGACACTGAGCTGCTTCTCAGGTGTCGGTGGTTTCCAGTCACATTAGCAGGACCCTCTGCATGTTGTCCCAGGGTGCCACAGCCACCAGCTTCTTCCTTGCAGTGAGGCAATACTCATAGAGTTTTAAGTATTCTAGTGTTGGGGGGCCGGGGGGAGCCTGGTGGCGGGGTGGTGGCTGAGCTGTGAGGCACCACCTGGCAGAGGCCGGTGTTTCAGCACAGGCATGCAGCCAGGGTGGTTGGCAGCCCCTAGCACAGTGCCTGGTCATGTGCGTGACACCACATCAGCTTTATGGTGTTCCTGGGGCCATGCACACACATGGATGCACATACACACACACTGAATTGCTACTTTAGTTTCAGCTATTAGCCAAAGCAGGTCAGCACCTCATTTTTATCACAATAGCTTGCTTGAAGTGCTTGGTTTCAGTCCAGGTTCAAACACCCGTTGTCTATTTTTGTTTCCAGTGTTAGCATTGTCAAGTTTTGATGTTCTTCCCACATTATTGCTTAGGAGACTTTGCCCCAAAGGCCTGTATGACCCAGGTCAGCTTTCCGAGCACAGCACCTTGCAGTGTTTGCCCATAAAGCCTACGTCCTTCTGGGTGATTCTTACCCCACCTGGCTCTGCAGAGATGAGACATTTCCTTTTCATTCTCCCTTAAAAACAACAACAAAATGCATGTGTTGTCATGTTTAAGCACAGCAGCTGCCTTTCCCTGTCTGAAGCCAACCCTGAACTACTCAGGACCGCCGTACTGCACCTGCAGGTTGTGGTGCGGGGCAGGATTAGGCAGCTGAGAACAGTTTGAGGCACCGCAGCCCTACAACCTCTCTCATTTGCTTCGTAATGCTGAACAGCAGCACCACGTTCCTTCACCTGTACCTGAGTGGGAACGGTGGCTGTCACCAGAGGGGACCTACAGACTCAGGGGCAGAAACTGGAGCTCCTACAACCCCCAGTTGAATTCCCACAACAGGGCAGGGCAGTCACTGAAAACAGCATCCTTTTAGGTTTGTGCTAAATCTCCACTCCCCCCCGGCCCGGGCTATCCCAGTCAGGGAGCCACACGTTGCACAATGTTAAATACTTCTTACACTCAAGTTATTTTAAAAATTCTAAATTGTTTCATTCACTCAGAGACCACTTGTACTTCATGCAAGTTTTCCATGAACAAAACAGAGGCCATCTCAGCAAACTGTGATTTTATTGTATTTACAGCAGAATTATTACAATATTCTACAGAAAGCCATGAAATCAAATTACTTTTAAAAACAAGACAAAAAAACCCCAACTGTTGTATGGCTGCTACTGCAAGTTCACTTCCATGAGCTGTACATACAGAGACCCTTTGCCAATTATTCATCCATCCCATTTCGGTTGCTTTCTGTAAGGCAAAAATAACTTGGTTTGCAGTTAACACAGAACATTCAGCAAACTGCTGGGACAATGCGAGACTGGAGATGCCTCACATGGGTGTGCTTGACCCCTCTGCTCGGCCTCCTGACAGAAAACAGGGGTACGACAGTCCAACATTAGAGTTCACTCAGTGTCCCTTTCTAGTTTCTGTTTTTTCCACCATTTTCGGATTGATCATCACTAAGAAAGAGGCTTTACCACTGAGCTTGACAATTGTGGAAGATTTTGGAAAATTAGAGCATCTTTGGGCTCAGCAACTCCCTTCTGCCCTCCGCACAGTGGAAGCACACGAGCCTTTATTCATGGGCTAGTTTTGAGCACGTTCTTATTTAAGAGGTTGTCTTCTTTCTCTGGCAGCACTGACTGCCCTAATGCCAGAAGCAGCTACAGAAATGAAGTATGAGGATTGAGGCGAGAGAAAGGGGATGGAGAACAACTAAAAGCTCTGCAAGCAATACAGAGAAACACTATAAAGTTTCTTTTGTCTTCTTCCCTTTATCTGTTCTCATCTTTTGTAAGACTGAGAAATGACAGGGCATGCCGGCCTTGGCTTGCCTGTGAACGAGGAAGATTAATTCTCTCTGACCTTGTTTCATATCTGCTGTGAAGATGGCAGAAGTCATCAGGGAATGGGAAATGTGCGTGGAAGGATCAACATAAGGAAATTTCTGAGATCCAGAAGTAGAGATTTTGAAGTAAAATGACCAGATTGTAAATGCTAATATAAAAGCAGAAAGTTATCTACATAGTGACCATCCTCAATACTCCTCCCTCCCCTTTCCTCTCGTGACCACATAGTCAATGTCCTCAAGAACTTGCTTCACTTCCCTGTAGCAGATTAACCAAAAAGCAGTAGTTCAGTGGAAGCAATTAGCACTGAGCTTTTTTGCACATTTAAGTCTGTTCCCTGATTTTCAGCAAAGGTGAGAGTTTCAGAGGCCCCAGGAGCTGCAGCTACCCAGCAGCTCTGAAAATCAGGCTACCTAAAAGTGGATTTATGTGCTTGAATTTAAAAAACCTTATTCAAATCTTTCCTATACTAAAGCATCCTCAAAACAGTTGCAAGACAGACACTGTTTCAGGTGGAGAATTAACTTAAACTTCCTATGTGATATTGCCGTCACAAATGACATTATGGTGTGATGAAAGTAATTACACTACTGCTTTGCTTGGCTCTGTCTTAGTTAAGGTGCTAAGTTTCCTATTTATTAAAAAAAAAAGTTCAGTAGCATGGAATTATAATAGAGAAAGTCCTCTGGGACAGAAGTATAATTTTGTAAACCATGTGATTGATTAGATGTTGAATACCCATGAATGTAATTTTAAAAGGGCATTAGCTTAAAACATTGAAAAAAAAGGATGCAGCTCAGACTGAAAATCAGTATTTTAAAAGCGATGTGAAAAATCACGTTGAGTGAATGCTTCTGGTCAGGACAGTGCAGTACTGCCACCTCTGAGTTTGAATGCAAGTGTTAATTCAATTAAAGGTTTTCCTTTAGAAGATATTAATAAACCAGGATCTATCTAATCAATCATAAGAATAAGAACTTCAATACTGTATCTTTTCACGCTGTACATGCTTCTCACATATTCAGCAGAGACAGCAGAGAAAGAAACAAATCTGGTTTATGGAAATCGGAGAGGAACAAACACTGGAATATTTCCCTTTCACCAAAGTAAACAGCAAAGTTCCCCTGGCCTTCAGGAGACGAGGGGCTGAGACACGGCCCCTTTCCTCCCTGGCTGGAAGCCCCTCCTCAGTCAGCCCCACTCGTGAGATGCAGAATCTCATACCAACAGGGGCAGCAAGACCACCTCAGCTTCAGCTACCAAAGGTCTCTGTGGGCTACCAGCAGGGTTGCATTAGCAGAGGACTACAAGATGCTGCAATAGCTGTGCTCTACTAACTGTTCGGATGCGAGTAGAGCTGCCGGCTCTTGCACTTACGCGCCCTGTCCCAAGAAAGCTGACTTAGCAGGCGCCGAAATCTGCTTTCAGAGCTTGGGAAGAACAAGTTCTGAGGTCTCGATCCATCAGAGGCCATGGGCCTGCAGCAGGGGTTTTTTTTTGAGAATCAGTTGTAAATATAAGAGGACAACACAATATATTGCCCTGCAATTCATGCATGTTATTGCCTTTCTTCATTTTCCTATGGACAGTATTTATGATGTAGTAATATACAAAGGTGAGCAAATACTGATTTGTGGTCGCCTTTTGAAGGGCACGTGGGGAAAATGAGATCTGCCAAACACTCAGTAAGAAAGAACATTGTTTTGGCTAAGGAAAATACACCCAGCTACCTTGGAGATGGAGCTTCTAATGTTGATTAAAGGGAGGTGAGGTTGATAGTAGAGAGACTGGATTTTGTGTCTCAGGAGATCTCTTCCAGGCCTATGTGCGACTAAATTAATTTGAATTGAATTTTCCGACATTGATATTGTATTGTGCACCTTTCATATTGTATTGCACCTGCAATACTTAAACCCGATTTTATCAGTCTAAATGTATAAGTACCCCTGCTACCTCCTGTTATCCCCCGGAAAAAAAACATATGTTCACCCTTGATAGCAATTCTCAGCACAGTTCACAAGGCTGCAACTGCTTAACACTGCTCCACACCTGGAGACCTGACCAAGCACCCGCTAAGGCTTCCATCACTACATTCCACCTCTCCCTCCGTCACAGAACTCTGTTTCTTACTTGTACAATTTGCAGTGAGATCAGATTGCAGGGGCTCATGCGAAAAGGATCTTCAAATAAAAGATTTAGGCAGAGGTAACCAGCAGGCCAGTATATATTAGCAAGTTATCACTGAAACTGTGGAAAATGGAAGGCGAAGATTAACATTTTCCTCCGAGGATTTAAGGTGGATGAAGGTAGAGATAATCCAGAAGGGGAAATCTGCCGGCCCCGTCTACTCCCCGAGTAAAGCACTGAGCCTACTTCATACAAAACTGCAAACAAATTCTGTTAAATACAGAGATGAAGATTATTTAATGTTACTGTAGTAACAGTGAATTTATGATGGTGGAGCTTAAAAAGTAAAAGGCCTTCAAAGACATTTTTCACCCTACTGAAAAAACAATTTAAAGAACTTTGCATTTAGCAACAGATAACATTCTAGAGATATGGTTTGTGAATTTACAACAGTACACAATACACATTTATATAATAAAATGCCAGAAATTAAGGCTAGCTATTAAAGTAATTATGCTATCAAAAAGTTACAAAATTTAAATTAAAACATGCATTTTCCAATTATTTCTTTTTACTGTGCTGTAAATTAAGTGTCTTCATTGAGAAGGCATCGGTTCAACGTCCAAGGATTTCAGCATCCAAGATTTCAACCGCATCTGATTAAAGTCCTGTGTCAATTTATGAGTTCGTTCACATGCATCAATACTGTTCCCATGAAATGAACATCAGGTGATGTTCACCAGTCGCACATTTAACACAAGCCCGCAAAACAAAACGTTTACAGTTGATACCCAGAGACTAGAAAGTCAGGCCTCAAACGAGAGAAAGTAAATTCTATTTTACAAATTGAACTCCAGCATACCAAAGTACAGCTTATAATACCGTCTTGATATGACTCAAACTCTAACCACCAAAAGGAGTGCAGTAAAAGTGACCTAAGACAGTTGTATTTCCCTACCTGCTATATGAGAAACATTGCAGATTTTTTTCCACTGCAGATCAGTCAGGTAAATAACTTATTGTACATCTACGAACTTGAAAAATAAAAACCGCCTATGTTAGTACGTGGCAACACAAAAGCAAAAAACCCAGCTTCATAAAGTAGTTTGTCTATATATTTAACTTAAATCTCTCTATAAAATAAAATGCCTAAAATAAAAAAAAATCAAATCGAACACTTCTAATCAAATCAGACTTTAGCCATGGTTATTTATAAATATGACCATCCACCTCCACTTTTCTGATGGAGTTTAAATGAACAGGCTTTGGTAAGAACAGAAAAAAATGGCTCTACCCATTCCAGGTACAGTTAGAGAAACCACGTGCATTTTGCACACCGCTTTCTAAAAAATACATTCTACAGTTTTTCAATTTGTAGAACTAGCCACCTGTAATAGCTAAGGAAAATAAGAAACTGTGCATTTTAAAGTTAGCATTTCTTTCACCTTTACATATTTTAGTGCAAAATATTTTAGGGTGAGGATTTACAACAAAAATGGCAGTAGCAGCAAGAAATGTTCTGTTTTGTACAGTAACAACAATGCTAAGGAGTGTCGTTTTTTTAAATGACAAAACACTATCCTGTCGCCAGGATTAGCATATCTATGTGTTTCAGGCACTGTATTAATTAAACTAGCACCCCATTTCATTATGGAACTAATGGATAAAATATGTCATGGAGATCAGCTCAGTTTAATTTATGCCAGAGGTTTCTTTTTTAAGAACTTGCAAAGGCTTTTGCTTTTACCAATCATGTTTCAACACAAGCGTTTATTTTTCTGATTATTGGCATGTTCCAAGTAATTAGTTTCTGTCCTTGCTAGGAAGACACTGCTCAACATTATAAAATTTTAAACCTCTCATGGCAGTTTCAGTTGTGGAATTCTCTCATGGAGAAATCAGACACTTAAAAACACAGTAGCAGAACTAATATTACACCGTTTAAATGTTCACGTGAGAAAACGTGGTTTTGTGATCAGAAAGGAGTGTAATTAATATTTTAGGCTTAAAGTCAAAACCATAGCTAACGTACTTTTTGAGACTGAGATAAAAACCCCACTTATTCTTGAAACATCTGAAGGACACAACATTACCATTATACACCAACACCTTTTCTCTTTTCTTCCATTTGAGAAAGAAACTGATTGTGACACTGATTGTCTCCACTGAAAACAAAAGGCGCTGGGTCCCTTGATGTACGCCGCAGATTAAGTCAGGTTAGATGATGAGGATGGAGAATTCCAAATATGAAAGAACCTACAGCAGTTCCCAGAGTTACGACCCAGTGGAGTGAAGGCTGGGGATTGGATAGAATTTGGAAATCCGGCTTTGTGTTGAAGGGTTAAGGCATTCAGATTCTCCAGTCATTTTAAAGAAAACTTCCTGTTCCTGCAGTTTTCTGGCAAATTCTTCTTCCAGCGTCTAAAACCCAAAGCAGATTGTCACAGGATTACAAGGCAAAGTACAAGAAACCACTTATACTGGTGACAAATTGTCTGATATAACATCGGAACTTCACACATGCCATCACAAAAAAAAATAAATCACCTAGCGATTATGAAATTGCAAGACAACAAAAACACAGCAAGCTAAGAACTTCACCTGCCTGTAGGATACTCTCTGAACTGTGTGAAAATCTAGTACTTTCCATTTTAAAATAAAATATAAAAAGCAAAACCAACCTCCACCACCCTTTATCTGTTATTTAGCACTCAATTTTTGCAGTAACCTACTGCCTTCTGAAATATTCCTAAAACCAGATTTATCTCCGGCTAAGAAGTTTTACACATGAATATGCCCCCAAGCGCCACAAGAGGGAACGCAGTCGGAGGCTGGTGACACACAGGCCTTTTTTGTAGCTCATACCCTTTGCTCAGCTTTTGCACACTTTTTTTAACACCTTTTATTATTCAGTGAACTACAGCAGTTTTGCAGAGTAGCTTGATTCTCCTCCTCTGTGATACTTTTTGTATTGTCTGTATTTGCCAGATCCAACTCTTGATTATTTTCTGATTCAAACTGCTCCGATTTACCTTTTTTCTTGGTCTCAATTTCTCTCTCCATTCCTTCAGTTCTTGGCTGTGCTCTTCATCTAGCTCTTTCAGCTTCTGAGTCTCATGCTCCACCAGTAGATGGCATTTTTCATTCTTGAAACAAGATAAAGATAATCCGTATGTAAAACTAATTCAGATTAGGCAACTCAACATTTGTACAGTGACATATGTTGTCCTAATTCTTTTTAATTAGCTTATTCCGTGTAAATAGTGACGTGAATAATTACAAGATAAAAGTAAGTTACGAGGCTGCATTACCAAAAGCTGATCTTTCCATCAGAACCAATTGAGATAAGAAATACTTGTAAATCCAAATATACCGTTGAGTTTCATTAAGGCAGCAGCTGACAGTGCTACTCAAAACTGTGTTTCACTGCCTAATAATGCTTTTCAAGGTCATACAGCATTTCTGCTTTGCTTTCTAAAGACAGTTTGTATAATTTATTGAAATCAATTACATTAAAAAGGAGGTCGTTTTTTGGAAATATTTCAACTCCTCGTGCCAAGGAGCTGAGACTAACAAATGGGGCTTAGAGAGGAGAGAAATGGGTTTGCAGAAGCAGCCTCAGAATCACCCCATAAAAAGGAAAAGGATAATCAAATCACACATCAGCCTCACATTCCTCTCACTAAGGTACACATGCATCTGCCCAACTTGCAGAGGACTTTTGAAGCACGGAAGAAAAAACATTAAGTATTTGGCTACATCAAATCTTGGATTTTTAAGAGCAGTTGGCAATGGCAGTCTCTAACCCCTGTGTCCTTGTTTCTAGGGTTCCAGTCCCAGCTGGGTCTGATGCAGAGTACAAAAACAAGGGAACAAAAATGACAAGCGCTTGGCTAGACCCGAGTGCAGCTAGGGGCCAATTTTTCTCGGTGAAGCTCAGAGTAGCCCTAATCTGCTCAATTTTACTTGAGCGGAAACTCGCACAAGACTCCCACGGTACTTGGGGATTTACTGAGGCGTATTAGTGGCACAGTCAGCGACTGTTTTTGCAGGATGTAAGAAAGTGAATAGAGTAGAACTAGCTTCACTGGCTGTTGGAAGATTTCGCTACGCAAAGGTTATCAGCAGGTGATCATTTAATGCTTTACAATTGCCTTGTGTCCCTGAAACGGGGAAAAGCCGATTTAACGGCAAAGGAGATCTGGCCTCTGGTATATAGCAGCAGCTTTTACATAATGCATACCACAAGAGACAAAATAGAGTTCCTTATCGCAAGAAGAGAATTCCTTCCAAGTACCTTCCAGAAGCTCAAGTACAAAGAGCAGCCTGCACTTTGTAAAAACCACCTCATTCCATTGCTACAAACATCTCCTGGGTAATGCCTGGTGCTGCCTACCTCTGTTCTGATTAATGACATTTCAGCAAAATCAGGTTAAAAGGAAACGTTGCCTACAGAAAACGGCACTGGGAACTCAATAGATATTCTAGAAGTAATCATCTGCTTCTGGTTCTTGCTCTTCTTGCATTTAAAGTGATTTCTCATTAACTGATGTGAGTATGTGAATGCGGTTCAGCAGTGTGCTGCAGGACTTTGAAAGCAAAGTTGAAGAAAACCCTGCGCCAGTCAGTAAAAATGAAGGAAAAGACGTTTCTGCTTTGCCTGCATCTGTCATTAACCTGAGCCTTCCCACCAAATGTTCATTTAATATCATCTATTTTTTACCTGTAACTGATGCAGTTCTCTGATGTTTGCTTCACACTGTAACTGAAGGTCCCGCATCTGGTTTTCGTGTTTCTGATGCTGAGCCAGTCTCTCATTCTTCTGTCTCTTTTCCTCTTGAACAGCAAACTAAAATTAAAAATAAAAAGTTGGTTCATATTGTGCCTCTAGATGCAACAGCTGACATGAGTCAAAAAACTGTATGTAACAGAAGGAATACATACAGAGTAACTGAAATGAATGGGTTTAAAAGATTTAAACAAGAACTGCATTTTCTTTATTCTTTCTCTTTTAAAATTCTTACGAAGGGAACGCCCTCACAGTTTTGTCTATCATTCCATTTCCCTCTCTGCACTCTAGCGTTTCCTTAAAATGCAGCACATTTCATTTCCAGACTCCTGAAACTATCTCCCTCTGAAGCTAAGTGACATGGCAGTGTTCCTACAAGTGTTGGTTGAGGTTGGTGTTACACAACTACGGGAGATTTTCCAGATTTTTCATCCTTCCAGCGCTCACCATATGAAACCATGACTTGGGACTTTTGTGCACCAGTAGAAAGTAAACACCTCAACCTCTTCACAACATTCCCTTTTAAAGAATGAGTGAACACCTACAGTTTTAGTTCAAAAGCTCACAAAAATCCAGTACTCTTAAACATATTTCACAGAATCACAGAACTGTTGAGGTTGGAAGGGACCTGTGAAGATCAGCCCCCCTGCTCAAAGCAGGGTCAACTAGAGCAGGTTGCACAGGACTGTGTCCAGTTGGTTCCAAGTACCTCCATCTCCAGGACTGGAGCCAGCGCCCCAGATGAGTCTCACCAGCGCAGAGGGGAAGGATGACTTCCTCTGGCCTCATCCAGTGCATCCCCCCAGTTTTGTACCACCTGTGAACTTGCTGAGAGTACACTTATCCCATCCTCACATTCACATTACATTAAGCATTTACACTATTAAACCTGTTTTTATTAATTACCTGCTTAATTTTTTCACGATCTTGGTCTGGAGAGGCTAATGAATTGATTCTTAAACTTTTCTTAAACATGGCCATTCGAGTCTTTGCTTCACTTCGTTGGATTTTAGGCAGTCTCGCTCTTTCCTGAGTTTGCTTGTTCTTTAACTCCTCAATGAGGCGTTGATTATATCTCTGCATTTGTTCTGTTTCCTAAAATGTTAACCATACAGAGATGTTACAGAGTAACTATTGTGGTAGCATATTTGCATCTCATGTCATCAATAAGCATGCTGTTTGAGTCAGTTTCTTTCAGCAGAAAACAGACCCAGCCCTCGTGATATCGATGGGGAGGAGGGGGTCTTCCATTTATTCCAGAGAGCTCTGGATCACACCCAACCCAGATGAAATTCTCTAATGCTCTAATGAATATGATCACACATATGTTTTACCAGTGGTTGTTCAACTCCTGAACTGCATTTTAAAAAGTCTATGTTATTCAAAAAGAGAAACTTTTGTGGAACTGAACTTCCACTACCGCAGTTGTGAAGTGTCAGTTTACTGCAAGAGCTGCTGAAAGCAACAGCCATCATGGGGATCAACCAAACCCTACCGAAACAAGCCTTCAGTGGAGGCTGCTCCTGATCCAGCCACTGCCGTGGTTTCGGCTGGGATGGAGTTAACTTTCTTACTGGCAGCTGGTGTAGTGCTATGTTTTGGGTTTGGGATGGGAATACTGGTGATAGTGTGCAATGGTTTTGGTTGTTGCTAAGCTGTCAAGACCTCTTCTGCTCCTCACTCCCCCCACACCAGCGAGCAGGCTGGGGGTGCACAAAAAGCTGGGAAGGGACACAGCTGGGACAGCTGACCCCCACTGACCAAAGGGATGTCCCATACCATATGACGTCACGCTCAGCACATAAAGCTGGGATAAGAAGGAGGACGGGGGGGATGTTCAGAGTTACAGTGTTTGTCTTCCCAAGTAACCATTATACGTGATGGAGCTCCATGTTCCTGGGGTTGGCTGAACACATGCCTGCCCATGGGAAGTGGTGAACGAATTTCTTGTTTTGCTTTGCTTGTGTCTGCAGCTTTTGCTTTACCTATTAAACTGTCTTTATCTCAAGCCACAAGTTCTCTCACTTTTACTCTTCTGATTCGCTCCCCCATCCCACCTGGGGGCAGTGAGCGAGTGGCTGCGTGGTGCTTGGCTGCCGGCTGGGGTTAAACCACGACAATCACCAAGGAGATCCTATAACATCTCTCTGTTGGGTTTACATTTTTAAAAATTGAACTCCTCTGTTTAGTGTATTCTATAATATCAATTAAAAAAACGGATATTATAATACACGAAAGAAAGCATCAAAGTCAACACTAACTTTTTCATGCCTCTTAAGCAGCTGGTGTCTCTGCATGAAGTACTGATCTTTGAGTTGCTGTTTGAGGAGCTGGTGTTTCTCTTGTAGATGTCGCTCTTCCAGCTCCCAGATTGCAGCTTCACGAGCTGGAAAAAAGAGGAAGGCTGATTCAGAAAGTTCAATACAATACTTTCTCATCTACCTGCTAGTGTATGTTTAGAAGTGGCCTAGAATTGCACTTTAAGAACAATGCTATTCCATAGCAAACGTTTTTATTACAGTTCTAGATTAGTCATGAAGGTCTATGATTTCATAAATTTAAGACGGACTATTGCTTTATTAAAATACAACTCAAATGTCAGTTTTTGAAGAGTGAGTCTTATCCTGGATACCTCTCATGAGCTGCTGTTTGTTGTTGAGGCAATCTCGTTCAATAGTGGCTAGTTCTGTCTTCTGCTGCTGAATAATTTTCTTCAGAGATGCATCCAGTTCTTGTTGCTGCTTCTGCACAAATTCCTGCTCCTGGTAAAAATCAATAGAAGTAAATTAAATTGTGTTCTTCTAACCACATTATGTTTTAATGAAACTCCCAGCTCTCTCAGCATTAGCTATACATGAAAACAAATACATGCCTCTGCTATAAAATTATGCATCTCTTGTATCTTCTATGTAGCGAGTAAGTAGGAGTATATTTAATGTTTAAATAACACCTTCCGAAATAAGACCAAAGGCAACAACCTAGCCACCAATCTGCAATTCATTCCGTCTCTTGTCTCTCCTCAAAACGAGCTGCAGGTTCAAAGCTAGCAAAGACCAGTACTCAATATAAAGTTGATCTCATCATACCAAGGGTTAATTATTCATGGATGTAAGAAAATAAAAGTATGTATGTTTATTTTTCTTTAGATGATTAGTTAAAGCCTATTTATTTACACAGTTGGGTTTCAGATTTGTGTCTCAATCTCGAGTGGTTTATCTCCTCATGAACGCAAAGACATTGAGGTTGGGAGCTCTGCAAGACTGCTGTGAAGACACCCAATGGCTTTTGCAGGAACTGCATTAAGCTTGTCACACCAGAGCTGAGCTGGCTCCTCGCAAAGCTATTTGCCATCTGCCTGATGCAGTCCCCATATCACCTGCATCTTCCCACTATCCAGGGTGCACCAGTCTGTTGCATCACCCCAAGAAAAGCAGGCACTAGTAAGAATCCCCCTCCCATGCCCCCAGACCATACTGTTGCCTTTTTCTTTGCAACTATCAAAAAAAAAAAGCGCGGCTACAAGCATGCAAGCATGCACACACACACTTTAAAACCAAGAAATTAATGCAGACGTTTCTGCCATGATATAAAGGTCAAAAGAAAGGATGGTGGCAGTGTCCTACCAGAGCCGAGGTGGGCAGCTGAAGCGTTTGCTGTTATGTATAACAAAGCATTGTTAAAGATGGTCTATTGGACGGGAGATGGGATGAGGCAGGAAAACAGTACTGGCCCACAGATGATCAGTGGAAGGGTCTCCTGAGCTTTGTGTTTCTATTTTCTTACTGAACCTATGCTCCTGGCTAAAAGCGTTGTCAGCAACGTATGGAACTAAACGTTCATTAAGAGCATAGGTTTTAACGCTTTTAAATGCTGGTTATTTTTATCATGACCAGGAGAACCTTGGTTTTCATCTTCACAGAAAGTTAGTAATAGATGAGGCTTCCATCTCTCCCAGTGGACAGCAGAGTTACACTTAGACAGATAACAGAAACCAGAGGTGGAGTAAGTTGGTGAAAAGTTCTGACGGTGGCAGACCAGAGGGTACAAATAGAACTGGAAAGGCCACATCTGTAAATTAAGTCAGATATAACTAATCAAATATATGGACTGATGAAGAATACCCTTCTGTTTCCTTTTCTAGATGAAAAGGATAAGAAAACTAAAAGTTTATTGTTCTGAGGGTCCAGACACATATTGAACAGTGTTCAATTTGCCAGGAATTTTTTGATTTGGAGGGAGTGGGGGGAAAGCTGTTCTAGTGTAGACGTGGTCAAAAAGCAATTATGCTTGAGCCTTACTCAAACATTTAAATATCATTGCTGATCTCTCTACGTGGTAAATCTTAAGAAATTTTGGATTTGCAAGCACTATAAGATAAACGAGGCAATCTCAGAAAACACTTATACATCTACTCAAGTATCACTTATAATAAAGTTCACGGACTTTACTAAAGAACATGCTGGATGGTGAAAAAGGCAGACAGCGCAAGGCAGTCCACCTTTTTAAAACTACCACTTGGTTTTGGCCAGTAGGTATCTTAACATAAACTCAGATATCTTAAAAATACATGGTTCCACTGCACACACAGCATAGAAGTCACACATTGTTTCTCACACGTGCTGAACAAATAAGAAACACCAGAGAACAGTATTATATTGTGTTTGTGTGAAACTTCAGTGTCTTGTCCAGAGTTAATAAATACTGTCATTTTGATCTTTTTACTATGATTACATAATTACATAAATAAGTGCTAACTAGTTTAGTTTGGGGACAGCAGTGACATTGATCAGCACGTATGAGCAGAAGGAGAAGAGAAAACACACATCTGGAAAATTAGGGAAACAAAACTTTTTTTGTTTTGCATTTTAAGACTTACATCCTGCATTTGTGCGTTGAAAAGTGTACATGAAGACAACTGAAAAGACTGAATCATAACCTGAGCAACGCCCTGTGGGACACAATGTACTTCCTATGTCAGAATATAATGAAATATATTTCTGTTCTTAAAAAAAAGAAGAAATGAGATCTGCTGTATGTTAGTAATATACATTTAAAATGTCAAGGCTAATCACACAAAAAGTAGGCACTGACAGAAGTTCTAGGTATTCTAAAACTAAACGTCTGCACCTTGTCTAGTACTACTTTATCATTCCAAGTAAGGATATTTCACCTTGAAAATTGTCTCTTTCGTCTCTCTTACTTGAACAAATTTAAACCAGCAAAGGGAACAAACTAAGTCACTACAAACACGATGAAAATCTAGGTTTTCAATTGTTTCCTTAAAAAGTCCAGAGACACATATCCTCGGTGTGGGGAGAGTGCCGTAATTCAATCACATTCTATCCTGGGAAATCCCCTCTTGAATTAAACACGTAATCGAATAAAGTTGCTATTATTTTCTACTAGGTCGCTCACATAAACATTTAATCTTTAAGTTACTCAATCCAAACCTGCTCTGTTGTGCTGCAAGTGCACCCTGTACAAGCTGCGGCCATCATAAAGACAGTGTTTTTTTAAAATACCAGCCCCCTTTCTAGCTGGGTCATATACAAGCAGCGAGTCTGAAGGCGTGAAATTACAGATGATGTCTTGTAAAGGTTCCATACACCTACACTTTGACATTTAAATAACTTCATTTTACCTGCTTCTGTGCACAAGATGCCTCATGCTTACACATCACATTGATTTTCCTCCCCTGCGCTTATATTGTTCAAAACTGACTTCTGACTGTAACCTTTATAATTTGATGGACCTATGGGATACTTACCACTCATAAAAGCACTTTAAATAAACTTGCTGTAGGAAAACACCGTTCTTTTTCAGTACAGCATATGACGTATTACGCTTAACAGCGCAAACCTGGAAATGGCTGCTCTTACATTTCTACACAGTATAGTCTATAGGGTATGATATGGGAGTACTTGAAGAAAGAGAGCAGTATGTAGGGTTAGTTTGAGTTAAGTTCCATAATCACTCAACAACAACAAGAAGTGAAATCAAGCTGTGTGAATACTGCTGCCTTTTGTATTTTAGTAGCTTGAAGCTGCCGTTGTTACCTGAGCATGCTGGCTTTGTGCAAGCTCCTCTTTCTTGCGTTTCATGAGCTCTTTTCTCAGCTCTTTTGGTGCTTTCTCCACTTCACATAAAACCTACAGTGTATATAAGCATGCAGAAGGTGGCGAAAAGAACACTTTTTCTCCACAGCAAGCATTACCGTGAACATAGGACATGCAGGTCAAGCACTAGAGGTATCGGGAAGCGTGCATTACTTCAGTAGCAAGGATGTTAGTTTAGTGAAAGAGCTTAATGAAAAGAGAGCAAACAATACGTGCTTTATGTATGCCAGTGCAGAGCAGAAAGGAGGTATATGCCAGCCTTGTTTTGCATGCAAATGCTGCCCAGTGCTCTCAGAAACAGCAGTCTCTTGCTTGCGTTTCCACGCAGCAGTTAGAACAGTCGATAGTTAAGAAAACCACCACCTGCAAAAGTGGTATTTTCTTGAAGCGCTATGGCAAAAGGACTATAGAGGATGTTTACCTCATGGTAAAGCTGTGAAAAATGGTCGGAAGTTTAAAATAACTTCCACTGAAAACCAGCTATCTCTGACGCTGTCTCAAACTTGAATTTATAAGATGCCATTATTAGTGTCTCCAACCATAAATGACATCTACACAGGGTATGTCTTTAAAATAATCATACAAGCAACTAAACTATTAATCGGTTGCAAGTGTTTGGTTCCAAAGAATTTAAAAGCAAACCCCACAAATAACTAAGTATGTTTTCAAGAAACTTTTCATGACACGTACACTGGAATGGAACGTGTTTCAGTCAAGGTGAATTAGACGAGATTAGAAGAAAGACTCTAAATATAACCTGGCTAAATCAACTGACTATTAATCTGTTAATTTGCTCATGTGTTTTATTTATTTCTAAGAATTATAAAGATGTAACGATGCACACCCCAATATCGCATGGGTAGTTTTAGAGCATCAGCTGCATTTTCCTTCAAACTGTAAATCGCCTTCTTAAGCTTTAATTACAAAACTATGCACTCAAAAACAAATGCCTGTTTGTTTAATAGTGGAAGCATCATCAGAAAACAGAGTCCAAATCACCACATGCTATTCCTGTTTCCATGAAAGAACTGCTTTTAGCTCAGAGCAATACGTTAAAGTCTTCCCGCTTTCCCATGTAGGACCCAATCACCAGTAAATAGAGAGAGACTCAAAAATGCAAGAGGTACCGCAAAAGAAGAAAAATTGTTATTCACATATGAGCATATGGTTCAAACTGAATACAACTTACATTTTTTATGCACTTTTGTACTACAGCATCATTCTATGCAAAAGCATGGACAGTACAGATTTCTAAAGAAATCTCTGTGAGTCTAGAAACTATTAGAGCAAAGACTACAGCCATTTATACACAAACGAGCACTACACAATTGATCTGAAAATGAAACAAACCAGCTTTTAAGGTGCAAAATCCATATGGAAACACATCACCTTCTCTTACTCTAATGCAAGCAAATTAATAGCATAAAGTGTCAGCATCAAATGTCATTCATTTTGCCTTAACTGTATGACATGTATGAAATTAACTGTAAAAGATTTTAAGTTATCCAGACTTTTCTCTCCTGGCTTTGCTTTTTGAGTTAAAAAACTAAATCCATATAGCTGCTGTCACTTCATATAAAGGATTTCCAATCAACAACAGCACACATTCAATAAAAATCTAACAAGTTAACTAAAAAAACCCCATCGCTGGAATTTAAGTGGTCCTCAGTAGCAATCAGGACCATATTCTTTTCATCAAAATTCTAATTTGGTATTTGCTAAGTAGCTATAGCTGGATTTGTTTAAAGTAGAAATCTCAAACATTTTTCACAACCTTTAAGAAAATACTTTTTCTTTATTTAATATTTGAGAAAAAATATTTTATTAAAGACTCTGTGAAAAAGGAAGTCTTCTCGTTTGGTGATGTTTTCTAGTTTAAGTCAATACCTAAGCCTTCCTTTTAGCTGTTTGTATTTCACTTTGGGTAGTAAACCAAAATAAATAATACTGACTGCTAGGAACCCTTCCACAATTCAGTATAGCACGAGGTTGACGTGGCTTCTGGGAGACCTAATCTCAAGCATTTGCTATACCCATACTCCTTATTTTCTGTATTATCATCGTCTCTTACCTCCTTTTTTTTGTTCTTCAGCATGTTCTGGAATTTGGACAATTCCTTCTCCTGTTCTGCTTTGATGCGTTTTGCTTCATCTCGTAAACGATTTGTGTGTTCCTGTTCCAAGCGCTCTATTGTCTGTTTCTGCTGCTTTTCTAGATTTTCTATTTCTTGATCATACTGTCGCTTTTTACTCTGTAAAAATAATTTGGCGTTTAGAAAAGTAAATTATGTTCAGTGAAGTGCTATACCACAGCACAGAACAGCCATGATGAACTGTTCTGGCATACAAGCTGGGCACGCCACAACTGAAAATACTGCCATTTATTAACAGGAACAAAAGATAAGCTATAGGCGTCACAAAAGGAAACACGTGATTGCTGCTAGTAGTGTTCTGCCTACTCCATCAAAATGCCATATTTTAAGAACACCAAAATCCAGAAACTCACTGTCATTTCTTGTTCAAAACGTCTGTACATTTGTTCTCGCTGTTGCAAAAGCTTATTACTGAGCTGCTGTTGGGCTCTCTGCTCCTCTTTCTGAAGAAGCCTTAGCTCTCTTAGCTCTTGACGTCTAATAACGAAAAAGAACACTTAATATTGATGGGAAAACAAAGGAAGTGGAAAGTTACAAAAGATGAAAAAAGCATGTAGAACTTAGGTCCAGTAAAACTAGTTTTGAATTGATTGTCTTATTAAGAAAGACTTTGCATTCCTTTCTACTAACAAAATAACTTAAATTAATCCAATAACTTAAATTAATCCCCAAATATTACAGAAATAAGATCATTAGCCCCCTTCTTTTATTCAAAGAGGAAAAAAAATAGCTGCTATGCTCTTGTACATTGTACTTTTAAAAACACTTACCGTAGAAATCGCATTTCTTCACTTTTTGAGTCATTTTCAGTAACTATTTTTGATGTGGTTACGCTCACTTCTACTCCATCAACAACAAACTTCCGAGTTTTCTTTAACGTTTTCTTCTGTCTTCTAGTTTCCTGCATAAAGCATTGGTAAATTATTCTGTACTTACTCTAAGTTATATCCTTTTTTCCCTTTTTTCTTAATATTAAATTACTCCAAATATTTCTGAAGGCCTACCATATAATAATCAGGAGTTCTTCTCACTTATCAGGTACCTCATTAATCAAGGGAGAACTTGAAAAATTCTGAAGTACTGAAACTTTCTCTAGTCAGCAAAGAAAAACTGTAATTATTGATCATCTAAATTGCCAGAAGAAAAAAATATGTAGATAAACCCTGAACAGAACTGATGCAGTTTTATTTTCAAGACCTGAAGGCAGTTGCAGCTACTGCTTGCTTTTGACCATAATTTTCCCAGTCACCAAAAAAGATTTTTAATTCTGAAAAACAGTACTTAAACAGAATATCAATTTATTCACCTACTTACTTATGCTTTGGAAATAAATTAAACAAGCAAGTTTATTTTTTTCATTCATATATATTAGCTAAAAAATCTTGTGATGATCTTGCCAAGAGAAAAGAAAAAAATCTCACTTCTCAGAGCTGCTGTTGTTTTATTACAAGAGAACGGAGACTCCACCTGCGTCTCTATTCCGTTAGGGCTACCACAAACACCTTGAAGTCATGCTTATCACAGCTGTGCCAAGCTATGACTTTTGCTTGGGAATTTTTGGGGGTTTCTGGATTATTTTTTTTTCTTCAAGCCCATGGTTACACAGTTACTATCCTAGTATGGCTATAATCGTATTAGTATAAAGATATAAATAATCTGCAATGTGCTTCCTCTGATTAAGCTCATTCGTATTGGCATAATTGCATCGATACAGTACAACCATAAGAGTACAGTGTTCGGAGGAAACCTGAGGTCTGCCTTAGATCTTCAAAATCTAAATAGAGAGACAGAAGATGGAAGTGGCAGGAATTCAATATAAGATTAGATGTTATAAGAGATTTCTCCTGTTAAACAGGGATTCTGTGTAGAGTGAGACATTGAACTAGTCTTCTTGAATATCAGCTCCGAACTACAACTATTCACCAATCTTCACCTTTGATGTTGTTAGACTCCTGTTATATACTAGTCTACATTTTAAAAATACAATTACGCAACAAAGAAAGAAAATAATTAGCATCTCTCTAGCTTCTAGCTTTGCTGCATAACTACACAAAACCCAGACACTGTCAGAGCATGCAATTCAGAATACTCTGGTTTCTAGAAAGTGTTGTATTCCACAGTCATACTAGTTTCTCACTCAATAATTTTCTTCGTTGCAAAAGTCAAACTTGGAGATAATTTTGAAGTCACATTTACAAAGGATTTTATATAAAAATATATGATTGCTTATACTTACCTGTAAAGATATTGATCCTGTCTCTTTGTTTTTACTAAGGAAACTAGAAATTGACAAGTTCAAATCAATGCTGCTGTTATCAGCTGTGGAACCAGTGCCCGAATCAGCATCATTTTCCTTCAGATTCTCTGATTCTAGCTGCTGTGCACTTTCATTGTTGTCTTGATTATCTATTTTGACCTTCTCCTCATTTCCTTCAGTGCTAATACTAATACTGGGGACGGGAGTGACTTCAGAGTCATCAGCTTGTTCACTGGCAGTATCTTGGAGCTTATTCGTCATTATTTCATCAGAAGAAACTTCCAAATGTTCTTTGTCTATCTGAATGTTGTTTTCCTGGATATTCTCAGGTCTGTGCTCTTCTGAATTTTGGTCCGTATCAGTCAGTTTATCCACCACTTTATTAGAAATACCCTCCAGCTTGCTCTGTATTGCCTTCTGATCTATGTCATCTTTTTCAGAGTCTTTGATCTCTGTTTTCTCCATGCTGCTTATATTACAAATATCCTCATTTTCACTTTCTGCCAGTTTCTTGTCTACTTTGATCGCTTTATCTTGGCTTTCCGACAGAGTTTCTTCAGAGCTGATTATCTCATGGACCTGCTTAGCTTGACTTTCCACTGGCTTATCCTCCGTCTCAGGTACTTTATCCCCATCACTGATCTGTGTTTCAGCAATACCACCTATCTCCTTAATGTTGTCAATTCCATGCTTTTTTAGTTCCTTTTCTTCATCAGCCACTTTATCTGCAGCATTAGGTAGAGTTTCTGCAGTAGCATTCATTATCGCCTCTTTCTGACCTTCATCTTTTTCCTTCTCTTGCTCTGTAATATTTTCTGCAGGGACCTTTTCTTCCTCACTTTCCAAGATATCTGTTCTGTTTTCCTTATCCTCTTTTTCACCAGTTTCCTTAGAAATGGCTTCTTCAGCTTCTACACTATTTTCAGTTGTAGGTACTATTTTGAGTTTATTATCTTCTGTCTGTTCATTTCCCACTTCATTTTCTTTCTCTATTTTTAGGTTGTCTTCATCCTTTATTTCTGATTTTGTTGCAGCATCAAGTTCTTTCCCTCCTTTCTGGGGTTCTGTATCTTCATGTGCTTTTTCTAGGCCTTCTCTCGTCTTTTCAGCTGACAATATTTTGCCTTGCTCATCTTCACCAGTTGGCACAGAACCATTCTGCACTTTCATATCACCAATAGTAGTATCGCATACGTTATCAGCAGTTTTCCTAAATTTAATGTCCTCAGATTCATCTCCAGTTGTTTTGTCATCTGGAAATACAGTGCTGGCTTTGTCCTCAATTGCATTACTTTCTGTTTTCTCAGAAAGAGATTCCAGAACAGAGGCATTCTGCGAAAGTTTATCCTCTTCAGAGCTGGCAATACTAAGGTCAGAGGAGGCACGCTTGTCTGCAGGTAACTGCTAAAAAATTAAAGGAAGAAAAATATTTAACCATTTTCTTACTTAATTAAAGCACAGTTCTATTGAAGAATACCTGAATAGGAATGATTATTGTATTTACCGGCAGAGTCATACGATTTTTATAATCTCAGAGTACTTCACTAGGCATTACCACAGAACAAGTGCATGAACTGCAGACAAACTCTGAACAAAACAGTTTCACAAGAACAGCTCTCCCATCTCTCATAATTTAATAAAATATGCTGTGATTGAGGGAAAGGCATCATTGTCAGCCCTTTGCCTCACGCTTAACAGTATCTTCAAGAGTCTTTTTCCAATCACATTGCTTTTTTTTATTATTAGTTCAGTTCCCTGGTAGTCCCCTCTACAGTTGGATTTGAAAGACCTGTGTCTTTGCACCAGTTTGGCCAGGAAGAAGCTGCGTAGCTTTCGTTGGTGCAGCACTGAAAAATGCCATATTAAGACCTTCTGCTTCATCAAAAAGAATCTCCTTCTTTGTTAAAAATGCCTGGAAACCTTTTGGTCTGCTTTTTAATCACTGTGAAACTCTAGTAAAATGGTGAAAACCTCCAGCAGATCTGAATAAGTGGCAATATGGAACTAGACTAGAAACAGTTACCTAATTGCAGAAATTGCCGCTGCCAGAGTATGAATGAATGTTATCAGATTACATACAGACATACAAAAGAATACACTAATGAAGTATCACTTTAACCATAACGGCCCTTTCACTCTTCAAAGTCATTGCGATATCTCTCTGTCTATATTTACTGTTAGAACCCTGTAATTTGCAGATCAGGCTTCTGATTTGCCGTTGGGAACACACCAGGTTAGCTATTGTAACACGCACCCGTTCGATCGCGTACTTCCTACCTTAAGATTTTCCTAAGCATACAGAAAACAATTCCTTTTAAGTCAAAAGTGCATTTAAAAGATTTCTTCATGTAATTGTTCTAGAAGCTTAGTGTTGATCTCCAAGCAGTTTTTAAAACTACCACAAGTAAATAATGTAAATGCATCCACCTCACAGTTTCCTAACCTGCCACTTGGGTCGAGACACTTAATTGACTCACAGGGTGGACTTCACCCCAACCCTCCTGGGGACTGATGGCTTCGCAGCTCATCAGCAGAGGGAGGTGGCGGGTGATGCCTTAGTCTCCTGGCAGGAGTTGGTGGGAATGCGCGCTCAGAGATCTGCTGGGGTGGACAGGGAAAGTGGTATGAAGGGCAAGGGACATGGCTAGCTTTGAAGGGCAAGGGACATGAGTAGGTTGGCGAGGGGCAAGACGGAATGGAGGTGAGCTTCTTGAGCACATGCATTTGGCTTTGTTACCATTGCTGGCAACGGCAGCTACTGGTGGTACTGGTCACTGTCCATGTTTACACTGCTTGAGACGGTTAGGTCAGAGAGCACAGTACCGGTATACCCTGCAACCTGCGACTGTATCACTGAATTTCATGGCTTTGCCCTTTGAGGAACTGAATTTGCGTTGTACGATCCTGAAGCATCTTTAAAAATACACTCATAATGCAACCTTGTCTTGATAAAATATAGGGGGCCTTGCTTTTGTCTTTTTTCTTTGACAACCACGCTGTAAAATCACAAACGTAGTTTATAGTATAACGGCCATATACCTTAATATTTTAAGCATCTTATGGAATACAAATATAGATTTACTCGTTCATCTAGTCATTTTGACTTAAAACTATTTGTATAAAAATTGGTATCTGATTTTTGAAATTCTACGCTACATATACATGTAAAAATAAATGAAGATAATATTCTTTATTAGCTAATATTCTTTATTATTAGTTCTTAAGGAGTTTAAGAATATGCTAATTTTGAAAATGCTGACTACTTATTTTGTAATGTGGTTACAGTATGTTTATGCTGTTATTCTTAGAAGACTTGATGCAAAAGTTGAGTAGTACATCAGAAACTGAGTTCTCTATAGGAAACTGCCGATTGAAACTAGTTGCATATTTTAAAAAGTAAGTTTTAAACTGACCAGAGAATTTTCTGTTTCTTCTTCTTCATCCTCATCTTTACCATCTTCAACTTCCTCTGTAACTTCAGCCTTAGCTTCTGCAATCAATTCTCTTATTGGTTTATTGGAAGTAACAGTAACAAATGGATGCTTGTGGAAAAAAAAAAAAAGCACAATGTTAAGTGCTGACTTCATTGTACACAGTGGGAAAATCATAACCTGAAAGAAATACAACTTCAGAGAAACGTTACTTTGCTTCTCTCAAACTTGAAGATTCACAGTTAACATTAATCATAACTGTCTTAATTTATGTTTTTCTGAAGAAGTTTTAAAATCTAAACATTTTATTCAAATATACTGTGTAAGTAGTCTAACAAACTTGCTAAAAATACATATAATTCATTTATACTGACCTGTTTCACAGTCCAAAGAATAAAAGTAGAAAGATTTTTTAAAAGGTTATTTTTCCTGGAAGTGGGTTTCATTTCTTTTCAGCTCCACAGTTAAATTATTTTCTGATAAGCTTTATCTAGAAATATTCTTTCTAGAAAAAATCTGCTTTGTCTTTAAAACAATTTTTCCTAACAAGAACACAGAATTCTACCTTTTTTGTTAAGAAGAAACAGCTACCTGTTCTTCTCCTACTGTCTGAATCTTCTTTCTCTGCTTGGCCCTGCTGCTTAAATCTATTCAACATATGCCGGATGTATTCTGGATAAAGTAAATGCGCGCTGACGTTAAACAGAACCAAATGTACCTAGTCACATCTACTCTTGTTTAGCTGTTCTGCAGTGACAGCATTATAGAGGAAGGCTGAGCACTAAAGCTGTTAAAACACCTGTCAGCAATTGACTACTTATGTAAATATCTCCTTCATCCATTATAAGTATCAAAGTATAATTTAAATACTTATGCAAAGTAATTAGTTATAGTACATCAAAATATGTAAATAAAGACTTTGATCTGCACTGGGTATTATTTAATCAGATTTTACCAAATAAGGATCAATGCAACAATGTTAAAAACAGATTTGTGTACAAACACTTAATTGGAAATTATTTAAATAGTTACTATAATACTGATCTGCTTTTGAAAAATAGAAAATATGCTTGCCTTTAAACAATAACTCTGAACAATTAACTCTTCCTACCTGTAGAAGTTGAGTTGCGCTCCACCTTGCATCTACATTCTTTTCCAGACATTTCTTCAGAAAATCTTTAAAATCTGATGACCTACACAAAAAGCAAACAGGTAGTGGTTTTTCTCATCTTGACATCAGACTACTGTACAGTGAAATATTCTTTTGCTTTCACATGCATCTACACTTCAACTCCAAGCCCTCCTATTGATTTAGAAAAACATAGAGATAGTACAGGAATGCAAAGGCCAATCCAGCACAAATACGATCTTTAAAGCATTCTTCCATTTATAGAAGAGTTTACTTTTGGCTCTGGATTTATAATCCACCATATCTCCTATATCATTAACTGAATCACATAAAGATATTAAAATGAACAAATAGATAATGGCTTTTTAAAGTATTTTCTTAGTATAAAAATACTTTAAGTCCCCTTTCACCCAATTTTCTTTTTCAGATGGTCTTCAGAACATTTACTGCATTTGTAAAAAGCTATTTTGCATACATTTTAATGAAAAATCTGCAAAATAATTCAGTATAAAAGCTTCTAGACAGAACTACAACAAAAAAAGCCATAGTCTTAACTGTATAAGGAGATATATATATGTATGTATAAATGTACAAACATACATAGAGTATGTACCTGACTTTATGCATAAAGCTAGTCCCATAAAATTCAACACAAATGTACATTTAGTACATATGTGACTTGGCATGCCTCATACTCAAAATCTACAAATTGGGTTGGGAACGTGGTAAATAAAATACTAACCATTTTGAAGGCTGTGCTAATGTAGGCGGATCAGACTTTGCTATTTTCAGAAGCACTCGCATTGGATTTAATTCATGATGAGGTGGCTCTATTTGAGCCATTTCTATTAAAGTAATACCAAGAGACCAAATATCAGCCTTGTAATCATAAGGCCTGTCTTTAGAGGTCTCACACATTACTACTTCTGGAGCCATCCTGCAAAGAGAACAACAAAGTACCAGATCAGAAAATGCACTTTTTATGTGTTCTGAAAAAGGTTTTAAATAGTATATTCACTGAAGCATTTTAATAAGCACATTCTACTCTCACTTAGTATTTTCAGATGATATTGTATCAAGTTTGTAATGTTAACAACAAAGGTAATATTAAGATATTAGTTCATACTAAAAAGTCAGCAAAACAATGCACTTACCAATATGGTGTACCAATAAAAGAATCTCTTCTTTGTATTGTTCTTGTGTTTTTAGCTGATACTCCAAAATCCGCTTAAAGCAAACAGTAAAATGCTTTTAACTGGGTGGTAGAAAACATACTATATTTTTATATTTTACAACTGCCTTTTAAAATTTTGTATGTTCCAGAGTAAACATTCTGTGGTATTAAAACTTCAAAGCGAGATAAAAATATTTGTGTTTTGGTAACTGAGTGCCAAGGTTCTATAGCATTTCTAATAAAACATAATGAATAAACGTTATTCTCCATTGCTAAAAAAAGAAATGCTACTGTTGAGTTGTGTGGGTCAAGACCGATACATGTATTTACTGCAGGAATAAGTGGGTTAAATTATTTTAATCAGAAAATAATTTCTTTAGCCTATGAGGGCTGTATTCCTCAGACATGGTATATTAGCTTTCTCATTAATTCAACAACTCATTCAATTTTTAATTTCAGGATTCAAATTCTCATAAAGCTAGATTTTCCCTTTATCTTACGGGTTTCTTTCCAAACAACTTTTCACTTTATATTAAATATCTGAAAGCTCACATATGCATCTTTGATGTAACATCCAACCAAAAATCAACTTTATCTTTGCAATTAATACTGCTTGTCTATAAAGCACTACACTTCTCACTTAAATAAAAAAGATGACATTTAAATAAGTGTTAAATGCTTATTATAGATATAACTTTCTTAATGAAGATCTAGATATTAGAGCAAAGGAACAAAATAGCCGTATGTTGCTGTCTTTAATCTGTACGAAATTACTTGATGGGCTCAACACTTCAGAAGACTAATTTTGTTCCGTGGAAAGAAAAAAAAAAAGATTAAGAGAGCTATTTGTTCAAATGTGAAATTTGAAATCTTGAGGGACTACAGATACTGAAATAATAAAACTCAAATTCTTATAAAATGCAAGGAAGGAAATTTATTTGCCATTCACACATTTGTAAAATATGAATCCTACCCCTGCTGATTTTGAAGTCTGAAAGATGTGCCAAGTGCAGTTAGAACATTTACCCAAGCTTTTTTTTTTTTTTTGTTAATTTCTTCATAGTAGCAAACCACTTGTATCCGACAAAACTCTCATTGTTAGATTAGTATTTAAATTGATAAATACTGAACTCTGCCAAACTACAGCCTAAGGAAAATACAATTATAGGACCACGCAAAGTTCTGGGAAAGACTTTTATATGCAACATGCTTACCTAGTTTAATGTCTCCATCTAATGTGAAAAGAATATTGCCAGCTTTTAGATCTCTGTGGATGATCTTATTTTCATGCAAGTAGTTCAACGCTTCCAGTGTCTGCCTGCACACCACTTTGATCTGCGGCTCTGTTAATGGCCTTTCAAGCTCTACAAGAGAAAGAGATAGAAATAAACACAACATTTTTGCATTTTATGTTGTTATGTGTTCATTGCAATCAGTATAGAAGTATATGTGAAAATTAATTAATCTGACATATCCTGAACATCATATGTCAGAAAAACTTCTATCTTAAAAAAATATGCTCCTTTCAGTAAAAATTTCATACTGTACCCAAAACCCTTCTCATTTTGAATTATGTATGCCTACCTATCTGAACTGTGAAATAGCTATACAGTTTAGAGATTGGTTCTTTTGTGTGGTACACCAAGATGTTAAAGACGAGATCCTTTACTTAGTGGTATTAGCATTCACCTGACTTAAGGAATAAGCACAGAAAAATCTAACTTTAAGGTTGATGCAATATAAAAAATTACCACAATGTGATCTGGAAGATGGAAGGGGAATAATGAAATCCTGAAAGTGGCTCATATGGATTATGTTATAACAACAGAGAGCTCCATAAGCATGTGAGAACAACTCATCACATTTACATAAAGGATAAAGACAAAAATGTGTTTTGACAAGTAAACAAACACTTTAAAAATGAGAGAAAATTAAACTAACTTAAGAAGTTATAATGTCCATAGATATAGGTGTAAATGCTAAATTAAAAACCCAAAATTCAACACATATAGCACACCAATCACATAAATATTCGCATTTCAAAACAATATACTTGTTAAATAAGTCTTAAAATACATATATTATAATTTTAAGATGTTAAGTTTATTATTTGAAACAATCTATTTACCCAACATTACTGCATCTACTGCTCCACCTGCACAAAATTCGATCAGGATCTAGATATAAAAAAAAAAAAGAATACACAAATTACAAATTAAATAGTTCCACTGAACTGAAGCATTGATGAAGGGAGCTTTATTGGGAGACCTGAGTTTCAGACTACTTGGCCTTGACAAATTATTTCACTAACCTCTGCAAAATTTTGGTACTGCTACCCAGCTAAAAGTAGGGCTGTGCTCCTCAAGCAAATTATTTGAAAAATGCTTGGAGATCCTCAGACAAAAGCTTTAATCCAAAGAGAAAATTGCATAATAAAACTTATAAAACGTAATAAAACAGTCAGCTTGAATCTGACTCATTGTAATGTGATTTATATAATCCCTGCAAACTCATTTCTCAGTTATTAAACTATACTTCTATAGTATAATCTCTCTGACTGAAAAATCCAAGTATAAGAGCTACATGATTTTCCAGCAGCAGATGTTATCTCCTCTATTGTTTCAGACAAGATGAAAATATGGAAAAATACTCTTAAAAGTTACCGAAAATTAGTAAATTCAGATGCTCACGTTCATTTTCCTGCATTTTCATTGATGCCTACGATATATCAAGGCTTTTATCCCAGAACCTAGTAATACTAGAAAAACTCCATCTCCAGTTCTCAGTTTCCTTTTGAAATAAAAATAAACTGCAACTATTTTGGGGCACAAACTATGCTGACATGTAGGACAGAAAGAACATACACAAAGGAGAAAGAGGGTAAACAAAGGGAATGAGGGGGGCAAGAAAGAAGAAACGTTATCCAAGACTGACACCCCACTCTTCCTTACGTGTTTTTCTTCTTTGATTTGAACTTCAAACTTTAAATTATAATTTTCAGTCTGATAGCTAACAAGTATTTCTTGTCAGAATCCTAACAGCCAATATTCTGGGAAATAATATCTTATTTTTTTTCCTTTAGAGTACTTTTAAAATCAGAGTATAATTGTCCATAAAAGACAAAACCTCAAATTATACCTTACACCGTAACACTTATATATATACACACCACTGTCCTGGCTTGAGCAACACAGGACTAATTTCTCTTCTAATACTTGGGAAGACTGCACTTTTAGAAGACTCCAGTGTCTGAATTCATGAAAATATTTACTTTAGAGCCACCTATGGTGTGTGGGTTTCAAGGTCTCAGTGTTTTCAAGCTTGCCAGGTGCAGGGATGAGGGGGAGCGAGACCCGGGCACTTGACCCAAGCTCGCTAACAAGATTATTTTATACCATGAACGTCACATTCAATATAAATTAGGAAGTTTGCTGCGAAGTTCCGTCTCTCCCTTGATGGCTGCCAGCCTGAGAACTTCTTGCCCCGGTGCCAGACCCCTGAGCCCTTCCCTTCCTCCTGAAGCCGTAGTGCTCACAGTGTCCCAATTTGCTATCACTGCTGGGAGTGCACAGCTTACTACGGATAGAATTGCCTGAGCATAATCTCTGCATATTCTGTATTGTATTGGGATCAATATTGGTTCTTTAGTGCTATTAATGTTAACTATCTAATCTTATTCTATTAAATCTGTTTATATTTCAACTCTCTGGTTTCCTTGTTTTTTCCCTGATTCCCCTTCCCAGGTGACCCAGGTCACCAGGTGATAGAATGATTGTCTAAACAACTATAAACTGTTATGGGTTTCTCAAACCATAACAAATACTTACGTTATATATTACTTCAAATGACTATTATAATTAATCCTCACAACAATAGTACTAACAAATGTATTATATAATGCAACTCTTCGTAAGTCCTTTAAACCATTATTCCATTTACATGCTTCTGCATACCTACTGCCAAGTAAGTTTAGTGTAGGAAATTGTAAATAAACAACATCTTTCTCTAAAATTCGCTGTTTGATCTGACAATCTGACAAAGGTCTCTTTGGTAGAGAAATTGTGTTTCTAAAACTGGAAAGCAAAACCATATTTTATGTCCAGCTATCATTCTTTTCTTTTTTTCCTCCACTAAATTCTGTTTACTTACCACATCATTATAGCCTTCCCTTTGCTGCTTTCATGCCTCTGCATTTCACTGTAACTATATAGCTACAATTTTATTTTCAAACTATTTACTCCTCTTCTGTCTTTATTCTGCCATTGAAACGTATCCACTCAGTTTCATATTCTGCCTTTATGCATACTTGCTGACCTTTATGTATGGAAATTTTTTCACTATTCCGCTGTTTTATACAATATCATTTTACTCTGCATTCAGATCACACAAAGTTTTCAGAAAATTTACAAAAATAAATCTACATCACGAAACCTGTTATTACACTTCCATTGTTTTCATGCTTAAAGCATAAAGCATATTTGTAAGACTCCAAGGAAATTTTCTTTTACTTATTTTAGGTACCTTTTAAATTTATAAACTCTTTTTAAAAAAACATGTATTCTTCGTACAATTCCAAAAGCTCTTATAAATATTGCATGGGATCACATAAAAGAAAAAACTGTATTTTTATAGCTAAAGCTATTCAGTGCAAAGCGTATAGCAGAAGAGTGACATACAGTCATATTTAAGCTCACTATACTTCTATGTACAAATATCTAGATTTTAAGTAAATTAATTATGGTACAAGTCCTGGTAAACTGTCTTTTCTGGAAGTATCAATGACTTCACTTGTATCTAAAATACATATGTAACAGGCTGACCTTTTCAGCACGATTTATTTTTCAGCTTCAGATTCTGAATCTCACTTTAAATTGTGCTAATGTAATTAAAATCTGAGTCCTGCTGTTACAAATAAGCACTGACTAAGAACTCTCTCCACACACCAAAATGAATTGCTAATTTCCGAATTTTAGATTTGTACTCCTGACCAAATGACTCAGTGTAGCTCAATTTTACAGTGACAATTTCCTAAAAGTCACACTCACAATTTACAAATTAGTTTTGAAACTGAATAGTTATTACAATAGTAACAACCCAGAAGAAATGTGATTGACATATGATCTTTTCATAAAGCCGAGGAAAAAAAAGTAATTTCAATAACTTTTTGAAACAAGTAAAAGCATTTAAAGAAGAAAAAATACCTACCCACAGATTGTTTTCATAGTAGAAAGCATCTAGGAGCTTAACAATATTAGGATGATCACAGGATGCTAAAATATCAATCTCAACCATGTAATCTTCAAGTTCTTCTTCTGATTTAGTATCAATCACCTTTGCAGCAGCCAGTACTTTCGTTTCTTTGTTCTGAGCCTATAAAAGTCACAGCAAACATATACATGTGAATTTCACCACCAGACAACTGTCACCAGCAAAAAAAAAAACCCCAACAAACCCCCCTGTCTTTGACATTTCTGTACTACCTTCCTGCCTTTAGTTTGCTTCTCTACAAAAAGAGAACCCTGCATTACAAAAACAGAACCCTGCATAGTAAAGACTAGATACATTCTAGCAGAAGAAAAAGGTTTAATAACTTCTATTGAGGTCAAGAAACAGTGAAAGACAGGCATATAAAAATACTTAATTCTCATCACATTCTTTAAACCATCGTGCAGTCAATAGCTTAGGGTCGTTACTATTTTGTACTCCCAAGATGAAGTTCTGTGCTTCTCCTCAAAAAACTATCTAACGCTTGGCCAGGAGCATTAAGTAGCCTCCAGCCTCTCTGATTGCATGTTCTTGCCCTTCTGACACTCCCCGCGTTGCGGCAGCACAGCTGTTCGCAAAGCCACGGAGAAAACCAGATCCTCTCCCAGGTATCAGTAGGTCATGCTCTTCTCCAGCCAGGGGCTGTATTCAAGCTCCCCTGTCAAAAAGCTGCCAAGCCATCATCAAGTTGTCTGGGCATTTTACTCTCTCTGCTTCAGAAGTCTCGGAGCAATTCCACAGATGGCTACTCATTGAAGTTGGACACGCTGAAAATGCTGCCAGCCTCTGCTTTATTACTCCACACCTTAAGACTATGGAGCTGGAACTGCTGCATTGATAAGGTCAGCTGGAGAACAAGCAAGATTTTGACTTGAAAAGCAAAAGGAAAACAAGACCTTGGGTACTCAAGAAAAAAAAAAAAAGCATTTCTGCTATGCATTTAAATATTCTTTGGCTTTTTTAAACACAATTAATAATGACATAACATAATAATTACAAACAATTAGGATGAGTGTTATTTAAATAGCAAAAAAATTCAGAAACCAGTTGCCCTAAATGCTTATTCACAGAATATTGCTGAAAAACTAATCCAGCAAAACTAGGCAAGGTGAGATTATTATTTTTCTTAATATGTGGGAGATAAAGCAAATATTAAACACACAGCCTGTATGTGTGTGTACATATACGCACACACACAAAATTATACACATTTTTAATAATTCTCTTGCAACTTGGAATTTAGTAAACTTTAACCAAGAAGGTATATTTTCTCAAGCCATCATAAAAACACTAATTTGCCAAGGCATTTCCAGTGGTTACCTTTTGCTTCTGAATAAATGAAGTTGTAGGACTGAAGTCTACTTCACCAATTATATGTAAAGACCATGAAGAAAAGGTCTATATTTACTCCACCTAGCTTCTGACATTCAAATGAAATTAAATGAGAAGTAGGGACACAGGCTCTCTCCAAAGCAGCAGAAGACAAGAGCCTGCAGGGGCAATTCTGACTCCTGATGTGAAGCATCACCAGGCGGTTCATCCTGTCTCTCTGCTGGTGCAGCTGCTGCATGGAGCATCTTGGCCCCAAATCTAGCTGAGATGAACCCAGGACACAGCAAGAATCCCGAAACCTGACTTTTGTCACCTAATCTCATTATACTAATGTCAGACAAAAGCTGATATGAGACAGGAAGTAAGAAATCTTAAGAATTATTTCCAAGTTCTAAATATTATCATGCTCACAGCCATAAATAATTCTCTCAATGGAGCAAAAGAGAACAAAGGATTTAAAGATAAATGTTAACGATAACATTCAGTAAAACAGCAGTAACAGCAAAGCACACTCATAGGGATAGTCCTAGCTGATTCATCTTATGTTGAGGGTAAAGGTTTTCTGTAACATTTATTTTTATCTCAATATTCTTTCCAAAACTAAAAACAACCAATCTTCCCAACCTCAATATTTGGCTTCCCATTCTTAACAACAAACATAAGTGATTTGTATAACATTATTTGAAAACAAACTACTGAGAAGTTTTCCAACACACATCCTAATAATAAAAAGAAAAAGGTCTGCTTAACAAAAACATCATTTGTTTTGGTTTTGTGTTTTGTAGCAAGAACGAAAGACCAACCTTCCCATGCTACAGCTACACTGTAAATTAAACATGAAAGGTGAAACAGATGTCTGACTCCACAAAAGAATTAGACTTGGTAGCTTTACATGTGCAGAAAAATGGTTGTTAAAGCACCTTTCTAAAGAATTCCAATATTAACTGTAAATTTACTTTTTTGAAACATGCATGGCCACACGCTCTCCACTGTACCTTACAAGGAAACTAAAGAAAAATCATGAAAAAAAATCTGAAATTCATTTTTACACAAATTTGCATGTAAACTTTAAAATGGTAATAATATTTTGTTTAAATAAAACTATTTTAAACTTCTACATCAAGTAACAGTAACAGGTGTTACTGTTTTCAGATTCAGTTTCACCTTTGAGAGAGAGACAGAGGCACATTGGTAAATTAGCATGCATGATTACATGCTAGGGAGTTTGCTGCATTTATAGTATATATGGCCTTTCTTCTATTGACAGAGTACTTTGTATTTTGATTTTTCCCAGGCCCTTATCCTTGAAGTATCTAGAAATCTGCTTTGAATAAGTTTCTTTTATTTCTTCCTTGTGGTAGCTCTGTTAAAACACCTCATTGAAAAACAGAAGTGATTATAGAGACAGTATAGTTATCTTTATGAGCATCTTAACAATCATAAACAAAACTAATGTTCACCTTTGTTCTGACTTGAGATAGTAAAATTTTGTAGGTCTAGATCCAGACTTTTTTCCAGTTTTCAAAAGAACACAGCTTTAGAATTAGCATATTTCTGAGGACTGATGAAACATTTTAAGTATACAAGTTACACTTGAAAATTTAAAAAATCTTTATATAGTTGAAACATGATTTTAAAAGTTCTTTTTAAAGAAGATATTATTCATCTCCAACCCACAATAAACCCTATAATAAATACCCATCTATGTGACTTGCTGTAAGAAGCACATAAAAACCATGTTCTTTTGAACTGTGTAGGAAAGAATTTTACTGTTCATGCATAAGATTTATGTAGCACTGTATTGTATGGGGAAAAAAAAACAACTCTGGATTAAGAGGAACAAAAAGGATTTACAGCTCTGTGTGGGCACGTTTGTTTTTTCTGGACTTTGGCTGAAGTCTTTCTTCTACCACATAACATTCTCCAAAGGTCAGAGCAGGAGCAAAAATGTTTGTGTAGATAGTGTCTTGATTTGCATATACTTATTTTGCATTTGGGTACGTGAACATTTAAAGTCAAATAACCATTCATATTACTCAGAGATTCTGCCCTTTCAAAATTTGTCCTGTAGC
This sequence comes from Ibidorhyncha struthersii, assembly GCA_013398815.1. Classification (NCBI taxonomy): domain Eukaryota; kingdom Metazoa; phylum Chordata; class Aves; order Charadriiformes; family Charadriidae; genus Ibidorhyncha; species Ibidorhyncha struthersii. The sequence goes on along the minus strand of VZSZ01002040.1, from coordinate 72,269 downwards.
AGCAGCCCAGCAGTTTCTTCCTATATTTTAGCTCTCAATTACCAATTCAAGCTATTCCAAACACTCTGCTTAAATACATTTGATCCTGCTCCCATGACAGGTGATCTAAGCATCAGTCCTACACTAAGAAATCCAGACTGGCATCTTCAATGGTTATGGTTCAACCCTGCCTTATGTGGAGACGAGGAAGAAAGCGGGGAGAAAGATTGTTTTTCTTAGCATTAACAAAATCTGATCTTTTAAAAAGATTCATCCACAATGGTTGAAAACTGAATTGGAATAACTCATTCCCCCAAGATCTGACTAATGCAATATGACATAGATATTATTAACTAATATATGCAACAATACATAAATACTGCAATCCTTCTGCCAAAACTTCTATTTGGATTATATATTTAAGGTTACTGCAGCAACCTTTTACAGAGAAACAGTATGCACAAGGGAATAGCAAACTGTATGTTACAGCAAGGTTCTTGCAATGGATGGCACAGTCTCATTATCAGAAAACACAGAAAAAATACTCTTATTCTCCTGATTCTAAGATAAAGTACTTTCAGAAAGATGGATTGCAGGTTTGCATAGAATAAATATGATCTTGTCAATTCGAACTTGAAATTACCTTCTGAACCTAAATCCCTCACTAACGGCAATGACATCTAATGCACAAAAACGTTGTATACTTTTGAAAAGATAGCAGTACAAGAAAAAAGAATAACCATTTCACACAAAACTAGGATCTGCGAGTATGTGAAATTAGTGACTCCTCCCTATCAATCTTGGGTTTTTATATGGTATCACATATATATATATCAAAATATAAGTTCCAGCGCCAGAAGCTTTGTGAAGAGACTGCTAGCAGAATATTAAAAGGCAGGTTTACTGTCTGGGCACTCAGCCAAGAAGTTGTGTGTTCCCAGCCATGGACAGCAGGGAGAGCAGAGCCACCGCTACGGAGTAATAGGATTACAGCTCAGAGATAACTCATAGTCTTTCATCTTTAGATGACCAATATGAAGTTTCAGCCTTGGTTGTGAGGAGCTGTTTCAGTTTCCTATCACCAGCACATGTTTCCTTCCCAACTGCGCGGCTCCCCTCCTGCGACGTGGCATGTAGACATCTAAAAATGAAGCACTATGCACAACCCAAAACTATTTACAACTGTTCAGCCAACTGGAAACAAAGCTGAGATATGAGATAGAAAATTGTTCATCACCTTTCTTCCTGATGCCTGATCTCTTCTGAGGTATTATACAACCATGCTGCATGTTTTGCAGGCAGCAAAACAAATCAATTAAGCTTTTCCTTTCTGACTCATTCCTCTCAACAAAACTATAGACATAATCATAGATCACCAAGGTTGCCCAAAAAATGAAAAATATGCACACATCCCTATTCAGCAAAAAGTGTTTCTGCATGTAAAAAGCTACACTTTTGTGTAAACCTGGGCTTGTCAGATCTAGCTCCATATGTGCATTCTGACGATGTCTGAATAATCAGTACGGAAAAACTGTGTGTCTAACACAAAGGCAAGAGCCGTTTCTCAGAGCTCCCAGAAAGCAGTGCATCTCAGGCTTTCTTAAACATATGAAGCAATGGCAAGAATTGCTGCAATTTCAGATTTTAACAGCCCGATCAAATAAATCTGTAGGAAGTAGTGTGGCGTGATGGAAAAACTACACTGGACTTTGTTTTGTATAAATTTACTAGACCATATTTAACATCATCCTGTGCAGTTCAAAACTAAACCTACATGATTGACTAGTATCAAGTGTTCAAAATTCTTTTCAAAACATGGTAAGGTGTTCTTTGTTTGTGAATTTTAGAAAAATAATCTACTATATTTAATCAGATAAAGGAAGCATGAATTCTAACATCGAATGCTGAGAAATATAATTAAACGTACCAGTTTGAATTCAAGAGCAAACAGCTACCTCTGAGATATTAAACCACAGTTTTTATAATAAATTACAAGTTAGGCCAATGAAGTAGATGGCAGCCGCCACAGTTATCTGGAAATTAAGATGATGACCCAGCTATTTCAAAGAAGCTATGTTATTTTGTACCAGTCTTCACTGCACAAATGTAATAAAATGTAGTAGTAATAAAAAAAAAAAACCAACAAAAAAACCCCAACAAATTATAGAGAATTTCAATTTTTTGTTTAATTGTACATAAGGTTGGTCCAAGGAATTAAAGGGCAGCTAACTTCAGTTATACCAGCTAAAACTTGTTGAAATGACTGTTACAAAAGAACTATTCAGAAGATGACAAAAGTATCTACACCAAAGATGATGATATACCCTTAAACTAAAGCTGATCAGCCAAAATTTTTCCCAGCCTGCACAGTGTATCCTAACTACCACTATACTGTTTCTTCTACTTAAGAATTGTTTAATGCCAGGGAAAAAAATACTGAAATAAGAGTGTAGTTAAAAGTGTCTCTATTTCCTACAAGCAAACAGTATTACTAACAAAGTGGAGCCCAGGGTTCAACCCAGACTACCGCAGTACATCTTTATGCTACTGTGGTCTGGTGCTGCCTTTGTGGCTACACTAGTTTTGGAGCAGTTTCCATGACGACCTCACTCCTTTAACATTATCCTTGTACTTTGTACTTATTGTGGTTCTTCTGCTTCCTCCATAGTTGGTTTCGGAGGATTCCACAAGTTATTTTTGGGAGTGGTATGGAATATAATTTTCATGTTTAACCTCATGATTCCCTTTATGTATTTTCATTAATTCTGTGGTATTTTGCATACTAGCTAAGCAGAGTTCCCGTCCTGATTCATGCAGTGTCACTGAAATCAGAAGGAATATTTATATGCATATTTGAAAAATACCAGGGCTGAACTGGCAAATAGGTGCAAAATAACTAACACAGTCCTTTAGAGAAAACTTGACAGAGGAGATATCAGATTTCAGCATCATTCTTCTTATTTATTCAAATCCATTTAAAAACCAGAATAAAAATAAGAAAAAATAAAAATTGCTAAACATTGGCAAGAAAATCTCCAAAATATGCTATGCTGTTTTATAATAACACATTCTTATTTTCCCTTCTCTTGTTGCGTGATAGCTCACAAAAAAGCAACATGGAAAGCCAGCTGACAATATTAGGAAAACATTTGTAACTAAAGCATTAAGTGGTGTCAGAGGTGTAAGTGCAAAGGACTGGTAATTTTTTTTCTAAATTCAGTTATAATAACTGTACATATTGCTTGAAAAAGCAGCTTTGAAATACACAATTCTGCATTACAATTAAGTCCTATACTTGAGAAGGGGGAGGCGTGACAAATTAAGATTTATACCCGCAGTGCTAAGCTGCTTTGCCAGTATCTTTCATCTGCAGAGGACACTAACAGTTGCCAGCAGAGGTTTTCTCCATTTTATCCAGTACCAGACAATGTCAGCCCCAAACTGACTGACACCTTGTCAGGAAAGACTGTAACCCAGTGTATCTTCATCTTGGATTACAGATATCCTACAGTTATTTATTGAGTCTTGTGTCATTAGAAAAAAAAAATCCCCAAACATAATGCATACTGCTTATTAATTTACAAGTTTATTTTAGTCACTACAGCTTAAAATTGTCTTTATTCCAGCAATAAACACACTTTTATTCCAGATGACATAAATTAATAATGCTTCCAAGAAACAATTTTTAATCCAGCAATTGCTAATTCTAGCTGTTCACTAGAATTATTTTTAAGACAACCTGAAGCTGACTCCAAGCTGTTGTTTTTTTCAGAACTTTATCATGCTGCCAGGTTGAGAGTTGAGAATTTTATTTGTTCTCAATAATTTTATAATATGTTTGAACACAGGACTTAAGAAACCTGTGATTCCTTTACCTGTGAGGATTCTGTGTTTCAGTCTTGCTTCTAGTTATTTAACATCTGCAACAATGCTTTAGTTCACTTGAGATGAGACTTCTTTTGATAACACTGGAGCTCAGAGAGCCAGCATCACTCCTGCTAACATCTTTTCCCAGGCAGACATTTGGAGTTGTAAAAGCTAACTCTGTTGCTTTCTGCAAACAGATATACCACAGAGCATTTTGGCTTCATGAAGCACTAAGTCATTTTGTTTACTAGCACTTTACAGACTACATAGCGTACATTTACAGATGTACATCTATCAACCTAGAATACTTTTTTCTTACTTTAAAAAAAAGAAAAGTGGCCAGGCCAACCCACAGCTCCTCCTTACCCTGTTCTTGGAGTTAGACTACAAAACAAAATTGGGATCTCCTCTGCCCAGAGCCTTTAGCCAGATCAGATAGATGTAAGATGGCTACAGCTGTTTGCTATTAGTGTGTAACAAATCAACAACCAAAAAACGAAGTACATCTGACTTGGGCATAGAAAACTCTGTCTTTCCAAACTAGCAATGAACAAGTCAACAAAATAATAAATAAAGAAAAATGACAATTTCTTTGGACTTTAAGAACCCTTCAACAAAGGCCTTCTGACACGTTACTAGGGAAACTACATAGTCATAGAATTGAAATGTGGCACAGTCATTAAGTTAAAAAAACTTGCTGTCAAAGAAGTGAAGAATATCATTAAAAGCTCCACATTTCATATAGCAGAATGAAAGCATTTAAGGACCTGAACTAAGACAATTTGGTTTATGTATTTATTTTAGAAGATGATGGGATATAACAGATGTAACTTAACTGTCATTTAGAGTGTATACATCTTACTAGCTCAAAAATATGGGCAGTTTGGGAAAAGGTTCTGTACAATTTGATAGTGCAATGTGAACCGTATCCAAGACTTGCAATGAGCACAGCTAAATAGTCAGAGGGGAAGCATTAAATAAAACAAGATGAAGCATTATCACCCCATTTAATTCTTTGTCTTGCTAAAATGATCAATAAATAAAGTATACTTCGTATACTTTAAGGGAAAAACATAAAATATATAGGCAGTTTAAGATTCAGTATTTTACAAAAAGACACAGTTGTAACAGTGGGAAATGAAACATCAAAACCACATTAAAACTGACAACAGCTCTGGCGAAACTATTAAAGCATATATTCTGTTGCTCCATGCATGCTCTCATCTGTTGAAATGAAACTTCCCCTATTTCTGAAGTAAGAAAAAAGGAAGTAGAGTAGCTTTTGACAGCTTTCATAAAAAACCTGTTCAACATCATCCCTGTTTTTTAAGTAAAATTGTTACAGAAACCAATTCATATTCTCATTCTGGTATGAATGTACTTTAAAAAGAATGTGAAATTTAGAATTTGAGGCAAGTTATTGCTTCCTTATGTACATTTCTTTAAAACAAATTAACAGAAACCATGTGCAAAGACAGCAATGACAAAAAAAAAAGGAATTAATATAGTTAAGCCAGTGTCTTTCAGCTCTCTTTAATGTAAACAAGTTATTTTCAAGTCAGTTCTACAATGAACTTTATTAATTACAAAATTCACTATGATGATGTAGGCTATTTAATGCTTACAGGGTCTGTGAATTGCCAGTATTTTTCTTGTGAGTCTTAACTAATGACCCTAAAGCTACATACCATCTCTCAAAAACAAAGTGAAATCTTCTGACATAGAAGTTAGAAAGGTTGCCTCACATACAGTTTATAATGACCTCGTTATCTTTGTGCTGCAAGTATGACATCTCAGGAGATGAGAAAGAGCCATCTGAATTAACATTTAGTATTCCTTGAAAACTGGATATTCAAGTGCCACAAAAATAGCGTCTTGCGTTCTGTAAGTAAACTTCAATCATATTCAGCACAGTAGTGGAACATGTTGCTTCTGATGTTTCCTTTCAGATTAACTGTTGCGTGATTTTTTTTTTAATTGGTGAATTTAAACAACTAAACAATTAAGAAATCTGACTACTATGAGAAACTATATGAATGCCAATCCTATTATTTATCAGCCAATTTCAAAAGACATTTTAATTTAGAAGCATGCTGCTGATAATTTTTTTCAAATTCTGGTATGTTTTTTGCACTTGCTGCTTGCCATTTTACTGATTAGTATAATTCATTCAGAATTTACATAATATGTTAGTGATAAATACAAATGGCCATAGAAATAATTGCATTACTTGATAAAATTATTAAAAACAAATCCAGATAAATGAATCAAGGTAAATACTTCAACTTTCTTTGCAGAGCTTGATGCACAAAATATGCAAAGGGAAAACAGTTGCTTTAGTCAGACTTTCGCAACTAATGAACTTGTGAGCTTCTATCAGTAAAAGACTTCCATGCAATGTAGGAACAATGTTCCTCCTCCAACAGAACTGCTGAGTATCAAGATAAAGTTAAACACTGCAAACAGTTAAACACACAAGACGTTCAAGAGGAAGTACTGTTCTTATCTCTTAATAGTGTGGCAATGTTACTTTTAATGGAATTATGAAAGCTTTATTTTGTCCATGTCCCCAAGAACATCACGACAGCGATGAGGACGCACCAGCATAGTTGTTAAAGATTAAGCAGTTTTCTCTTTGACAAGATTTCTCCCTTTCTCCTATTTCTCCTCTTATCTCATGGTTGGTTTTTTAGTCTTTTATTAGGCTGAGGGCTTTCTGAAGCTGAGAGCTATCTTTTGTTGTGTATTTGTACAGCGAGAGGGAATGCAGAATTCCATTCCTTTTGGAAAATTATCGAAGCCATTTATTGCTTCACAACACTCTGCTCACTCTGAAATTCAATTCAGTTTCTGCATTTTCCTCATACAGGCGAATTTGGTGCCACATAAGTCTTATGAAATTTTCATGGTTTTCTAGCAGTTATGTAGCATACCTAAAGTAAAGAATCACCACCTGAAACAAAACTGGGAACATGGGCTTTTAGTAAGTTTCCAGTTAGAGATATGTCTACATAACAAAATTCTTCTAGCATTTATGTCAGTGATGCAAAACTTGCTGATAACAATACCAACAACAGCATTTAGCAAAACTGCCTTTTATCAGTACTGTTGCTAACAGCAGATTATTTATACAACAGAAGTACGTCTATTTTTTCTTTTGTCCTGACAAAAATCATTCATCCGACATACCTTAACAACTTCAGAATATCGATATGCCACCTTAATGCTTCCCTTTTATAGCTATTTAAGCCAATGCTGACACTGTCCTGTCATTTTTCCCTTACATCAGCACTGTCACTTGTCTGGCCCTCCCGTGAGCTGGTCTGGGGAGCCAAGAAGATTACATGTACAATCAGCTTTTGGCTGGTTTAGTTCCTTGAACCAGATCATCATAGGGTTGGCAAGCACCAGACCTGTCACAAGAAAGAAGGTGGAATGGGAATACAGTGCCAGAACTCTGGCTGCATTGACTTGCATCATTGGAAACTGTTGTGGAAAACAGTCATGGCAAAGACCCAGCCACGCATTATTCAAAAATCACTTCTGTACTTACTAAAGCTATTGAAATGCACCACTTTCAGAAGATGTGTTATTGACTGTTTCACTTAGTATCACAGTTCCATACTGGTTTAGTGCTTTTCAGAGATTCAAAAGAATCCTCTTCATATTGCACTAGGCTCAAAGGTGAGGTCCCATGACAGGCCACTAAAGACTTAGATGCTACAACAGCATCAATAAACATGGAAACAGATATCACAAATCGGAGAGTGAAGTCTGTACACTAGCTCATTTTTATATTTCATTTTAAATGCTAGGGGAGGTGTGTGGTTTTTTGTTTTAGTTAAGTGTAACACACTAAATTAACATACATCTTCTAGAGTTATTAAGCTGACCAGAACATCTAAGTTTGCTACTAAGAGACAGCTTAAAGTTCTTGCTACAGCCAAAAGCAAAGGAGGCATTTTCAGGTACGCCACCTATCCCTGTCAATCAATAGGAGACATTATTCTTGTTTATACTATGATCCTTAACCTTTCAGAATTCCCAGCCTAGAGAGATGAAAAATGGCAGACAGTGCTTCGTTCTTTCAGGTTACTTATAAACTCGGTTAGCACTCCTTTACTAGTAGTAAAAAATAGTTGGAAAGGGTGAAAGAGTAAAAACAAGCTTGACTTAACTGTAAGAGTACCCACATCACTGGGGTACCCACGAACTGGAATGATTCGAGTTTGTTTTGGGGCTATTTACTGTCCAAACTCTTCTGACCACATTTCCCAGCGATGATCACAGTTTTCACAGAGTAACGTAGTGGCACAGACCTATGGTTCTGACCCATGACTACCCAGCACTGAAAAACGGAAGAGTTTGCCTGAACGGTGAACTGAAAAATTTGTGTCATCTACAGAAGCTGAGCAAGTAAGAGAATGAGAGAAGAACGATTAAAATCTTTAAAGGGTCAAGCAGTTGTCTTATAAAAAGCAGACAGACTAAAAAGGTTGGGCCTCTTCAATTCAAACAGGAAAAGCTGAAGGTGGGGCAGGAACATGACTGAACTTTACAAAATAAAAAAAGGCAGAATATGAAGCAAATAAAGTCTAATGGAGACAAAGGCTGTGAAGGAGTTGAGGGTTTACTGCAACATGCTACTTCTTGCTGAAGCACTCAATTGACACTTCTCCAGTAAGTACTTTGTAATCAGAACGCAGTAAAACCTAACTCTTTTCCTGGTAAATACACCGCTTAGAACTACAAGTGAAAAGTCATCTTCTGTAACGTGAAATCTAGACATATGCCAGCAAAAAGCTTTGGTTTTACAGCATAAATCTGTGGCAGGAGAACCTTTACCTACAAGATAAAGAAAGAATAAATTCCTGTGCAAAAAGTCTTGCCAAGTTATTACTGTATCATTAACAAAGTTATAATAACTTCCCTTAGAACTCTGTTTTCTGAATCATGGTTATGACTAAACATTTCTAGGGACAAAACCCAGCTCCTTAAAGTTCCCCTTAAACAAGAAAATCTCAGACAGATCTAAAATGCTGTTCAGTGAGATATGAAGAAAGTAAAAGGGCAGTCTTCTCCAATTCATTATCAAGTTAGATGGATTCAAAACTGATTCTGCCTTAGCATGGGGATTCACCATTGTTTTCATACTAAGTAAAACAATTTTGATGTAGCCACAACTTAAGCTCTATGGTAATGGTTCCCCCCAAAACTTCAGCAGACTATACAGTTGCCCTTCCACTCTCTGCTTACCCACTTATTTTCAATTACTGCATTAATGCAACTTTAGAAAAATTCTTTCTGAAAATAATAAAGTCATTTTATTTGTCATGGCCTCCTTCAGTTTCAGCTTTGCTCAAACAACAACCAACAGATTAATTTTTAAGATTGACACTTTAAGGTAACAGTCACTTAGTCTTAGTAAGGAGAGATTTAGCAAATTTTAAATGCTAATCATTAAATTGATCTGGCTATTGTAGTAGGATTCTACTTTTTCACATCTTCATATTCTTCTCCATAGAAAAATAAATAAAATAAATAAATAAAAATTAAAAATCATATCATAGAATAGAATAGCATGCTTCAGGTAATCAGAACCTTCTTAAAGCCAGATTTTGAGTGGAACTTGATTCAAGCACAAACCTATGCTTGAGCAATTCCTTGCTCTAGGTTGTAAGTAATTAATTAAATAGAAAATGGCTCAAAATATGAACATGGCTATGCAAAGGGGAAAAAGTTTGTGTCTTTCCTCTTAGATTCAAAATCACCATTCATGTTTAGCTGTTTTACATTAACCTCTCCATATAAACACATGCAATCCCACAGAATACTGCAAACCGGTCTTAAACCAGAGGAGTAAAAATAAGCAAGAAAAATCTAACTTCAATATTGTAACTTGCTTTTACATACATTTAGAACTGCTTTAAGAAACAGTATGTCCTCCTAAAGTCAAATATGATCGTTTAAGTGGGTACATTACGTATACGAAGAATATTCCATTACTATTTTATTGTGATTTTTTTGCTTTAGGTAAATCTTCTGTTGCACGTACTTTAGTTGGTTTGTATCATGAACATAGAACATATTCAATAGAAAATTTGAAATGCCAATGGAAAATTAACATTTACAGTAAAGCCTTATTTTTTTAAAGTATGAATACCATTGCAGAGCGGTCTGAGGTACCCTACTAGCTTTTATTGAGCATTGCTTAGCCAATTTTTATTGCTTGACATCCTTCAAACATGTTCTGCAAGTACTAGGTCTTCTTTCTCTCTAAAAAGATTCTTTTCCATTTCTGAGAGGAAAAAAAATGTGTTTCCACATGACATATATTTGACAGTTAAAATGTCTTTCAAGCATTCCATACTGTAATCATGTTATGAAGCCATTAAAAATTAATTAGATAGAGGGAGTTACAATATGTATTTTACATGGGTTTGGAGAAAAAATATAAAATATCAGTCATTTTTTTTACTCTGAGTTATTAATTCAGTCTGGTTTGTTTTCTAACTGTGAATTTCAAGGTTTTTCCATCACTAAACATTGAAAACAGGAACAACCCAAACACTATCAAATGAAAAGATAGCACAAGCATTGTATTTGAGTAATTTGGCAGCTACTGTAAAGTAAGAAAATGGGCAAAAGACATGAGATGATATGAATTCATCAGTTCCATGTATAATCTGAACATAATTAAAGATTATTTGGAGAGCACAAAGAAGCAAAGACCAAAAAAGTATTCATAAATGACACTCCAGGTACTAGGGTCTCAACAAATGCATTTAAGATCTCAAACCAGAGAGTTTAATTACATGATGACTCTTTTACACAGACGCAACTGTCATTGAAGGAGAATGATGGTTATAAGCTTACGAGATTCTCAAAACATGGGTCATGGCCCATGAAATATGTAAGGCCCATTCATAACTGCATTTAATTAAAAAAAAAATAATCCCAAACTGGGGATTGGGACATTTGCAAATACAAACCAAACAAATTATTTCTTCAGTATTGTTTATGGGGTGGTCAAAACTAGAATTTGAGTCACCACCAAAAGAAACCTGTTAACTATTGCTCTGCAACAATAGCATGTATTGCTGCTTGGAGGACTGTATTACTGGAGGACTACTTCCTTGCCAAAGATTAGACTCAAAAGGTTTAACCAATTTGTCCACAAAACCTGTTACAAAACCCCACAAAACAGTACTTTTTTTTAGTTCTTATATCAGAATTATTTAATTAAATAGACTGCATCTGACTTCGATGTGAAGAATTATTTCACCAAGTTAGAACAGCTTAAAGAAGCTTCATTCTGCAGTCTATTTGACATTAAACAGTCACATTTAGCTCATGCCTGAAATCCAAAGTTTCTCCTCTCCAGACAAGAAACCAACAGTTCAAAGCACTTACACAAATAGTTAGCTAAGAAATATGAAATATCGTATGACATGAAGAAATAGGAACTTCTATAAACATAGATAAATAGAATCAAATAATGATTTCCTATTTACTTAGAGTTTTAAACAGTTTATATAACTGTGCTCACACCTTGGAAAAGATGACTGCCTTACCAAGGAGTGATCATGAGCATTCTATATTTATCTTCCACAAACTTGTCTGCAGTTGAAATTCTGAATGCAATAGACAGACAATACATTACTCATAAGTCAAGTATTGTGATGCTGATTTTAAGCCAAGTGACTTAAAGATGTCCAAAAAGTGAGACACGAAACATGTGCTATACTTCTCACTTCTTTAGAATATTTCCTTGCTACAGACAAAATGGAAAGGAGATATTACCTTCTGCAAATAGCCATTTAAAAAACTATAAAATTATCTCAGTTTACAATCTATGGATGACTTTCTTGCACTACCAGTTTCCTCAGAAAACTTAGCTAGAGTGACAATAGGTGTGAAGAGCTCTGTAAAGATTAAACCCTGGGAAATGTGTCAAGGGGAAAACAGTGATACTGCCTTTTCCTTATCTGGTATCTTCACTTGCTAAAACTGCAATAGTGTGAAAATAAAGATAACATTATAGAGCAACTCACCAAGCTGATCAGCAAGACTAAAATCGTTTGTCTTCTATGAACAGTCATGCATCTTTTTTCATCTAAATCATACACAGCAGCCCTAAAATACTCAGGCTACTCTTACAGAAATTACTGGTTTTAGCAAGCTTCAGGTAAAGTTTCTGTTCTATTTTACTTAGACTAAATATTTAAAATTGAACATTGCCATCTTATACATTAGTCTCGAGAGTAAATCAACTCTCTTCTCTTTTCTATCTACTAATGCCTCTATGGCTAAACAAAGCAACATGGCATTTAAGTGAATATTATTAATTCAGATCTCCTGAGGACAACTGCACTATTTTACTGCTCCAGTTTAATCAGAGGTCAACTTATATAGTCAATTATGAATGAAAATAGATTAGAACAAAATATATTTAGTATAGCAAACAATTTTAATCAAAATTGCCAACAAGAGCTCTGCACTTATTCATTCTTACGTATTAAAATTCAATTTAGGACATTTTTACCCGCTTTTTCTTCAGGTTCACAAAACAGTATTTGATTGGAAATTTTCAAATGCAAATTTATTTTCCAAGTAGTACCAAACACAGTATTTCAGACAAACTCAAGCAATATCCTTCCACAGGCAACTGTATCTTTTATACTTTTATATAGGAATGTATGAGTTCCAAAAGTTCTAACAAATTCTTCTAAAGAATCAGTGGAGCTAACGACAGCAGGGTAAAAAGAGCAGACAAAACCCAGCCTATCAGTGCTTCAGCTTACATATTAAGTGGTCAAAATGTATTCCTATAAGTGTTAAGTTACAGATGTAAAAGATAACCACTCTAGCAAGTAGAATGATACATTAGTATCATTACAATAACTTCAAGTTGCAACATCCAACTGCAGGAATTATTTAAAACAATGTGCTGTAAGGCCACAGAAACTAGGAAATATAAATTCTCCTTGCTCTGCCCTGATTTTGTTTTCAGGTCAGACTAATTAAAGTATTTTCCAGGATTAGAAAATAAGTTATTATGTTAGTGGTACGAAAAAAGTACTTCTAAACAGCAACCAGTTGTCAGTTCGTATTTTAGCATTAAAAGGAGTTAAGGCTGTACTATCATTAAATGATGTAATTGGTCCAGTCATTAAATCACTATTTTAAAATTATATTTGTTTCTAACCACTGTAGAAGACATTAAGGCAAAAACAAGCTCTCCTGTTAGTCACATAGATACATTACAGGTAAGATTATTTTAAATCCAGAAAAAACACCCTTAACTTAAACGAAGCAACATCATTAGTTTATTGGACTTGAAGAAACGCTGTTATCGGAAGTCCACTATCATCAGTCAGAGATGAGTTTGTATTGGCCACTATTCCAAATATAAGTATATATTAATAATTAATGTAGTTGTAATTTTCAGAAGATAATGCATTTGGGTAATGCTGTTCACCATGATTGTGGCTAGTAGCTCCACAACATTTCTTCTCTGAACCTAAAGAGAAGGCAGAATAGGCTTTTTAACCAAGCACCATTGAATTGCTGAATTGGAAAACTTGTCTTCAAACTTTAGATGAAATATAAATATTTGATTTTCCAAATTCCTCTAAGAATCTTCTATACACAATGCTCCCAACATCTTAGATTCAGGGTAATAAATGCAATATTATAAAGGAGCAGAATATTCCAATTCAAACTAAGGGGCATGAATGCAATTCACAACCAGACAAATACAAAGGATTCTCTAACAATAATTTGTTTATTTCTATTAAAATATATATATACTATATATTCTCCATATATAAACAAGCCATACAGAGATACCCTATATTTTATATAGTATACCACCACATATATCCTACCGCTATAGAATGTGTTCCTGCAGAAGACTTAACTTGTGTATTTGTACAGATGGTACCCACAATTATCATAATGATGGCCAAAAGGCCATGAATTTCTTGGAGGAGTATCCCCTAGTGCAGGGCTCAGAGATGACACCAACAAAACACTAGGAAAACGTCTTTCTGTACACTTTCTAGTGAACAATGTTCTTACTAGCAAAAGGCTGGCAAATTTTACTGAAATATAGTCCCAGTACTTTATTTAATTTGGTTAACTTCAGAAAATATCTGCATTTTAGTTAGTTATATGCATCTGTATGACAAAGATTCTCAATCAGGAACTTTAGCAAGAAAGAGCCACAGAACACATTAGGCATTTTAAAGGTCTGTTTTCACGCCACCTGAACACTAACTTCTGGGAATTTAGAAAGCAGCTTAAAGCTGATGAAAGTCTTCACATGGTTACTTAAAATGACTACAGTTTAACACTTAGTTATACTGATTTACCGTAAAGCAATGTTTACCATGGGCACTGAACTGACATTTGATACAACAGGGCAATATAACACACAACAGAGTAACATGATATAATAATGTAATTCATTTCTAAAGCAAAACAATTTCAGTTAACATTAGGAGTCTAAGATTTTTCAGGGGACTTAACCTTATCACATCAAGAACAGTTTCAACCTCTCAGTCTCCTCAGAAAGAAAGAAAGAAAAGAGAAAGAGCAGTTTGAGATCTAACTGCCAAATTTTCAAAATTGAAACCAGCCCCCAATGCTAATATTATGCTTCTTCAGTGACTTTCAGCCACTGAAGCCAATCCAGTAATTCTAAATAACTCACGAAAGGCAATTTAAAAAGACTGGAAAAAAAGGCCATCATCAGCAACCTCGAAATTCTCTTTATAAGGGCCATCACCTGATACTGAAGTACTGCAAGGCTCTATAAGTTAAAAAAGGATGGAAAACTACACCATTATTCATTAGCCAAGAGCAAAAAGAAAAGAAAAAAAAGCCTAAAAGTGGCCTCTTTGAAGAGGCTGAAAAGGGCTAGAATGAAAAGTTCTATACAGCCACAAACCTTTGCCATCAGGAGTCTGCAGTTACATTGCTCCTCTGATCACAAGAGAGACTTGCAACAGCAGTAGAAACACTCAAGAGTACTTCTGAATATTACTTAGAAATTAATGAACACAAAGGTATGAATTGTCAGAGCTTGTACTTGCTTGGGAAAAAGGGGAATGGATCACAAGTTTGAATCACACACAAAACTAGTTATCACTAGACATAGAATTTTTTAATGTAAATAATTTAATCGGCTAGGCTTCATAATACTGTCACAATCATTTAAGAGTTGATTTTGAGTTTTTATTTAAATATTTGATACTTTCTCCAGAAGATAAGTTACACAACTAAACCAAATACTTCTCTGCATGAAATCATACAGGTCCAATCTAACCTATGTTTTATTAGAAATCCAAAGTATACAAAGCCTTGTTTATCTGGCAATTCCATTTTATCATATATCTGCCAAAACCCTGTCACACACTGACTCCTAGGATCTTAACCAAAGGCAAATGTAGTTTTGGCAAATGTAACTGACACGTTTTGTTACAAAAAAACCCAACCAAACAAACAAAAAACAAACACAAGAACCCCACCACACAAAAAATTAACACCCCCCCCCCCCCCTTACATTACTTAAAGTCTTCAAAAGTTGACAGTTCTGTTCTAGCTTATAGTTTTGATTCCAAAATTTGAGAAGGTATTGAATTCATGCAGTTTCTCATTTGAGGTGTGCATCCAAGAAGGAACAACCTAACACACCCTTGCTTTCAAAACAGTTTCTTGCCAAGCATGCTCAGATGCAGGAAGACAAGTACAGTTGGTATCTGTGTGCAATCCTTGTTCTCAAAATAGATGGAAACAAAATGAATGCTGCTGAATACATGCAGTAGGAGACCTTTTGGGGGATCTTTTTCCCAGGAATACTAGTACCGGCTAATTTTCATGTGTGCTACATTCACCGAGTTTACCAGTGTAACTGCATGTGTAATTCTGACTACTACAATTTTTTAAATAGGGTTTAATTTTGAAAAATTCTGTTTCAGCAGTTAACACTGTCATTTCACATTCAGAAATAAATCTCAAAGTGAAAAATCATATCCAACTGGAAAAAACTCTCTTGTACACAAAGTACACCGAAATGCAGAATTTACCAGTTGTCTGGCTCAGACACCTTCCTCTGTGGACTACTGCTAATACAGATATGCTTACAGATAAATAAGAAGCAACAAGAGGTTTGAGAATGGGAGGGGAAATGCTGTGGGGGAGGAGGAGAACACATGCGGTATTGTGCCTTTGAGGCTTCCCCAGTTGTATCTATGGGACAGAGCATTATATTCACAAAAAGGGAACCAAAACTCCCCTATGAAGTTTAAAGCAAAACTTTAATTGCAAATTCTGTTAGAGACAACATTATGTTTTTATAGCCACCAAGCTTTATGATACAGCAACTGCAGACACATTTCCCAGTCATCTTAGTAAAAAAAAAATAAAACTTCTCTCTCATCTTCCACACTGACATACATGAGAACTACCATCTAGACTATCTATTAAACCAAAACCCAAATAAACTAGACGCTCTTAAAATAGAACACTGACAAAATGCTGGGGGGGGGGAAACCCCCCTAGCATTCTGAACTAACTGTGGCACTTTTGCTCAAATTTACAAACAGGTAACGTCACAGTACAATAAAATCTAAAATAGTTTCTACCAAAAATAGCGCAGGTTTCATGAGTACCCAGATTCATAAACTCTCAAATGCAGTACTCTAAATGTAAGTGTTTCTTGACCAAATCAGCTTTCAGAAATACTGCAAATGCTATTCTTTCACATACTGCTTTTCTAGTCTCAAGAACCTGCTCCGGAGTCAATTCATGTCAGTTACCCAATTCTCTCATGCTTACCCTCCATGACGTTTTATCCACACTATCCATAAAAGAAACGTGGAGCATTAATGTCCTTTTAGAAAGAGGAAAAGTAGCTAAAGATTTGCCTGAAAGCTACAGTCTTGTCAAAAGCCGACAGCATTATATCTCTGTCATTGTACTCTGCTTGACAAGTTCTAGATAAGCATCCTTAAAAACGCTACCTGTACTAGCATACTTAAAGATCAAGTACCTGAGAGAAGTGAGGAGACCCAACAGAGGAATTGTGCCACGTAAAGACAGAACTATTTAATTCAACTCCACATGGAACAGGATAGGAGAATGCCCATTAAAGGCGATAGGAGCTTGGCCCTATAAACTTCACACGAGGCACACAAGGCAGTTTTACTGTTCATGGGCTTCCTTCCGTTCAGAAACTCTAAAAAAATCAAAGTATGAACATCGCACCTAAGAAAATACAGTTTTTTTGTAAGACCAGAAGCCATACTGTCCACGCGTTCAAAAAAACCAAAATACAGAAGCGAGCGATTCAGCAACGGGCAGGGTGGAGCAGAAGGCGGGACAATGACCTAATAGGTCTTTTCTATCTTTAGTTTCATGAGCCTCTGTGGCCAAGAGACGCCCGGATCACACGCTCAGCTCCCCAGCCGGCACACCGCGGGGACTGGGGACAGGTCCCTTCTGGCAGGGGCGCAGGCGGGCGCAGCGCTTACCTGCCCGACGAAGTTCTCCGGAAACTCCATGCTCACCACGGGTATCCCAAGGTGACAGAGCTTTAGAGAGCACTGAACTCAGAAGCAGTCCTACAAGCCATTTTTTAGCTACGGGCAATACTACGAGCGCTGCTGAGTTGCTGGCTTGCCCTTACCTTGAACACTTTTCCGAAAGCCCCATCTCCCAGCTCTCCTATAATTTCCCAGAACTCCTCAGGATTCAAATCCCTCTTGACGTGCTCGTATTGTTTCTTCTTCTTCTCACCACCCAGCTTGAAGATCTTACGAAAGTTGAAGAAGGACATTTTTCCTCCTGCCGAGGGAGGCCAGCCTCCAGGCGACCAGGCGGCGGGCGGCGGCTGGCGGTGCCCCCCCT
>VZSZ01002040.1:0-53734 GCA_013398815.1 Ibidorhyncha struthersii | reverse complement strand
CCTTCCCCCACCCCACGGGAGGTGGCGGGGGCGGCGGGGGCCAATAGGAGCGCGCCGAGGCCTCCGGCGGGTAAGTTAGTGTCTGAGCCCCAAGATGGAGGGGGGGACACTCCCTTTGCCCTCACCCTCTCTTTCCTCAGGGCTTGGGAGGCAGCGTTTGGTGTGGGCGAGTTCTCGTCCTTTTCTCTACTTTCTCCTTGGCGATAGGCTGCGTACTCGCAGTTGCGGGGAGAGTGGAGTGACTTTTCCCTTTCGTCCTCTGGTAGCCGTTATGGGCGGGGCTGTGAGGAAAAGGGATCCTTTACCTTCTGTTCTCTTCCTTATGCTCAAGGGCGCCCTGCTCCTCTCTTATTTCTCCTCAACTGTCCCATGTAGGGAAGGTCTCCCCAGCCTTGTGGCAGAGGGTGATGTTTCCTAGGTAGGGGGACAGCTTCCTTTCAGGGCTGGCTGCGCACCTGGGGTTCCTCTTTTCAGCACAGGTAGACTCCCTCCTCCCCCTCCACATTGCTCTCAGGTCTGTGGGAGCTGAAGAGGGTGTGAGGCCCTCCTTGTCTGCCAGGAGCGTTGTGATGTTAGGTGGTGCTTCCTGGAGGGTTTGAGCTTGGGAGTGGTTCTTGGAGGAAGGTGATGGTAGAAAAAGGCAATGTTGGAAGACTTTCTTTAGTTTGTGGGCCAGTGTTGGTCCTAGACCTGCTACTAGTTTGTCACAGCATTCACTCATAGCAGGATATGATGTTAATGTGCTGTGAGAGATTTAATCAGTGGGATAGCCTTGAATTTCCTTATCTCACAGCCTTCCCTTCCTACAAGTGATCCCTTCATCAGCCTGAAGTATGATTGTATTTTAATAGTTATGTTGTTTATATGCCACCAAATGTGTGGTATTTCTTCACATGTACTTTCATGCACGTTGCCTGCATAAGGAGCAATTAGCAGACATCTTGGAGATAAAGTTTTAGGCTGTGACAGGAGGCAGGAAGTAAATCTTGCAGTTAAGGCAACGATGTGAGACCTAAGAGATCTGACAACGAGACAAACACCCAGTAAAAATCATGTAACACCTTATCCTCCTGTGAACCTGTGTGCCTGGAGTTACGATTCATTTAATCTACATTGTAAGCTTCTAAACATCAAGGCTCTGGTGCTTGTAATTTCTGAGACCATTTTATTAGCGTGACAGTAGTTTGCTATCTACAGAAGGTAGTCCCTGTGTAAACTCAGTAATAATAATGAGACTTTGAGATGCAGCGGTTATGGGGATCATATGGCAACCTTGAAAGAAGCATGACTTTAATGAACTGAGTCAAGAAAGGGATTTTGGTAAAGGAGTTTTCTAATAATGCTGGTGTTTGTAGTAATGAAGATTAGAAAGGTGGTTCAGAAGGAAGTAAGGGCATAGAAGTAGCATGGAACTGAACTTTGCATCATGTGTTAATGATGTTTTATTAGCTGAAGCATGCTGGGGTAGAAGCCTTTTAAGAATATGTTGGCATTGTATGTTGCATAATTAGTGGTGCTAATAGTATTTATAGTGTACAGGGACACGCTGTGCTAGACACTGTCCTGCCACAGAACAAGGAGATCGCCCCTGCCACAAAGAGTTTATGCATCAAACAACAATGTTGTGTCATGAGTTAATTTTTTCAATCTGTATAAAATCAGTTTCAAGGCTAGTACTACTCTATGAATAGAGAGCCTTTCATATCTTGCAAACCTGACAGCAGTCCTGATTTGTTGTACTAATCAGCATTTGTTGTTCAAAAACGATCTTGGGCTTTGTGGTTCCTTTGTACCGACAGCTTGGCCACAAAATGTAAAACTGTTGAGGAGGGTGTTAAAGCTCAGACTACTTATGTGTGTAATGATAATACCAAGAAACAACTGCAATCCAAATAAACTGTTTTCCTTTCTTCTCTGTGATCTGGCTGGCAGGCTGCACCTATTAACTTAATCTGCAAGATTCATGCATATAGTTTGGATTAAATACAATAACAAAGGAAGTGATTGATAAGGTTACTCCAGTGTTACCAGCAGCAATTTAGCTTCAGGAATCTTAATTCTTAAAATTCAATTTCTTTTTCTTCTCTTTTTTTTGTGCCCCTTCAGGTGGGATGATAGCTTTGATTTCTGTGTTAAAATACAATGATGGCTTTAATAATGATTTTTTTAAAAATTGAATATTTTGATTTTAACTTTTTCTTGGATAAAAAGTGTTTTGGGACTAATTTCTATCTGTTTCTTTGAACTGACTAATTGATAGAGGATGGGGAAAAAAAGAAATCCAAAGCCATAGCACAAAATTGTTGTCTCTAGGCAGAATTAGCTTTTCTTTAGCCTCAGGGTTAATGTCATAGGGCGGGGGGGCAGGGAGGTGTATGTGTGTACGTCAGAGTTTGTAATAATAACTGGAAATCAATGTAAAACTAAAAGAAAATTTCTTGAGCTATATGTGAACAAATGTAGTTGAGTTGGCTGCCTTAATAAGGCTGGCAGTTATGGGACTGGGATACTGGGGCCCGGCTCTTGCTCAACTCTACTGATAAATGGACTTTTGACTCTAAGTAGTTCACATACAGCATTTATCTAATGGATCAGTTTGTTTTGAACATGTGTGTGATAAGACAGATTCACTCAGAACAGGGACAGTAGTGTCATCCTGCCAATGAATAAATGTTAGTAGGTACTAGAGATGTGTTGCTTTAGACTTTTATAAAGATAGTCTTCCCATTCCAGAGAGCTCTTAATTCATATAATGTTGAAAATACAAGATGAAAGGCTGGCACAAGAAAGGAGCAGTTAATCCAGTGATAAAGTTTTGCTTTTAACTTCTATTATTTTTGCTTACTCTTTAACAAGTAATTAAAGGTAAAAAACATTATATCTGAAAAGGAAAACTGTGTCTCAGTCTCAATTTTTCTTTCACTTTAGAGTTACGGCTTGTCACTCAATCCTAAAAATAAACTCTGCAAGGTGAAGGTTAAGTGCTAGTAGCAAATCCTTCCCAATTTGCACTGACTTCTTGGTATGGAGGAGGTTATATGAAGCCTTTTTTTTTTTTTATGTGTGGCTTCTCCCCCCAGCCCCAGTAGCAGGAGTTTTTAGCAACTGTAAATGTTTCCAGATGGTAAGGGTAAAAAGTGAGTTATAAGTATATTAAAATTTCTTCTTCAGGAATGTAATGCAATGCTTTTTGAAAATTCAATGTTAAAGAACTGTCTTGGTTGTGCATCAAATATACTGTCTTAAAAATAGCTGTAACTTTTTACTGCAATCTTTTTCATCTCTTTGAGAATTAGAAGTCTCCTTTATACTTTCTGCTGCTTAATACCACCATCCTTTCCAATTGACTTCATCGCTTGCACTTGCTACTGTTCCTAACTCCCTCTTTAAGTTCTACTTCTGTTTTATTTAAATTGCTCTGCTTCAGTTTCTCTTCATTGAAAATAAACACTTGCTTCAGAAATTTGAAATGTGTTCTTCACAGCATATATTGCCCTTTCACTGCAGTCCTACATCCTGTCTTCAGTTCTTTCAAAATATTTAATGGTATATTTTTATATTGTCTTGACTTTCTGTCCACCCACGCTTTCACTGATCTCCTCCAATCTTCTTTCTGATGTTTGAGTTCATTGAACTGCTGTAAGGTCACAGGTGGCTTGTTCGTGGTTAAATCTGAGGCATAATTCTTGCTTCATCTGTTTTAATCTGTCTGTTACCTTTGGCACTCAACACTGTCCTGTCTGTTTTCTTTACTTGATGTATGTGGTGTTTTCATTGATATTTTCCAAATAGATGGCAATGTTTTTCCATAGTATCATTTCTGCTTTATTCTGTTCCTGAAGTTAATGTGTTCTGCTGTGTCGGACTCACTTCAGTTCTAAGCGCCACTGTAACTTCTAGATCCTTCTAGTTAACCCACTATCTTCCTTTTTAACCTTGTCCTTTTTGCATTCTTGTTTTTTTGCCAAGACCTTATGTGTCCAGCCTCTGTATCTGAGGTTATTTCCAAAAGCTGCCTTGCTTCCCTCTGAATCTGACTCCTTTTTCTGTGGAGTTTGGGACTTTATGGAATTAAGTTCTGACATTTCATCTTGTACCACCATAGCTGTACTAATTTTTCTCAGTCTTTCAGGTTTTATGAGAAATTTTTGGTGACCCTCCAGTACCTGACCTTTTTCTCCCTTCTCTTGTTCATCATCAGTCATTTTTCCTTTCCTACTGTTCTGAATGTGTTGCTTTCTCATAGGAGCACCTATCCACTTCATCCACCTCAGTTCAGTGGATTTTAAATACCATGATGTTTTCAGTCTCTTCCCATCTTGTATATTGACCTTCAAGATTCTTTTTCTTCCCTCTGTGACATTTCCATCTTCTTTGTGTACAAGCCGAGTTTTTAACTTTTTGTCCCTTTTCTGTGACTCCTCTATACTTGCTGTACCTGACCCCTGTATCCTAATGCTCTAATTAATGGTGGTAAGTACAGAGGAGCTAGTAGTATCATTAGTTAATAACCCATGTTTATGACAAGGTTAAGAAGAAAATACAGAAGAGGGCTAAAGAAATCTTTTTATTTCTTTATGATGCAAAAGGATGGTCTAAAAGGCTGTACTTTTTCCTCTAAGGCACATTGAGTCATGTTACCCATTTATTGGAAGCCTTGAGAGGAGAGATCAGTGTATATAGCACTCTTAAAGCCCTTCTATTAAATGTACAGTTTATAGATCTGTAGCTTAGAGACTTATATTTCTGTTCTGCATTTGAAAATTTGAAATTTAAATCTGTCTTCATAAAGGAACAAAAAAGAGACTCAGTTTTGTACTCAGTATTTTATGAGCCTTTCTGATATGAGTAACAGGAATCGTTCATTTATATATAATACAAACAGGAAAAAATTATAATACCAGAGGTTAGATGCTCAAGAGCTTATCTCATTAGCCAGAATCAACGCTCAGGCTTCTATCAATAACCTGGAAACTATACATACCATGATTTATTTTATTTTTTTATGCATTACTGTAGGACTAGTTAGTCTAAGAATTGCCATAGAAACATGTGGCATTTGGAAGCTTCAACATATAAGGGTATTGCTTGATGTTTGCAGTAAAAAAATTGAGTGTTAAAATGTTTAGGAATAGGATTGGTCTAATTTTGGCTTCAGAAAAATCTGTGTGTTTAGTCTAAATTGGCCTAACTCTTTTAGTAGTCAATGGGGAAAGGTAGCTTCAGAGGGCAATTCACCCTTTCCCATTTTAGATACTTATCTGTATCACACAGTAACTGTCCTGGAAATGTGCGATGGGGATTCTTCTTCCTACCTATGGAGATAGCACTGCCAGCAGAACTCTTCGAATGCAGTTCTCTTGATATCAGGCAACACCTCTGTGAATGATGACAGAGCAAATACAAAAGTTGCCAAATTACCTGAATGTTTCCATGTAAACCAATGATGTTTATTGACTAGGCTTTATTTGAGATCAAATGTCAGAAGAAAAAGCAGTAATATAAACATAGAAATCTTGAATAATGATCAGATATTTCAACAAACAGTGCAAGAATATTTTTTGGAAACATGGAAGGTGAAAGGTGTTCAAGTTTTAATGTGTTAACGCCATTGAAGTTATTGCCAAAAATAAATATGTTTTTCTTATTGCTTCTAGTTGGTCTGCAAGAAAACCACCTTCGAGACTGATATTCAGAAACATAGTCATATATAATTGGAGGGGTAAGTTGGGCTTTTATACTTAATTGAGTGAGAAGCAAACCTCAGATTTAACAGAAAGTGTCAACAATGTGAAATTTACATAGCTGATTCTCTGTATTGATTAACTGACTAATCCAATTAAAAACTTTGGATCCTCTTTCATGATAAAATTTTTCAAGAAGGCTGTACACTTTTTGGTTTGTATTTAACTGAGAAAACTTATTCTATAGCAATTTTCAGGTAATATTAAAATGTTGAGCTGCGTTTGTGGATAGCTGTGTTTTTTAATACAGTAGTTAGTCTAATGAAAATTCTTTCCCTCCATGTCTTGATGACTATAACAATCTTTCACTGAACCTCATGTGAATAAGTCTATCTAGAGTATTGATTTTTTTTAAAATAATAGGCAATTAAAATACTACTACTCTTAGCTATAATGCTGTATTCTTTCTAACCATTTTAATAATTTGAGATTATATTTCATTTAAAGGAAAATCTAGTTGATCAAAACTGTACATGAACACAAGGCAAAGTATTTATAACTTGCAGAGCCCCCTCCATCTGATGGCTATTAGAAGCTTTAGTTAAGTCACATGAAAGCATGTATTACAAATGCTTCACCATGTTTGTCTTTCCTCCAGATGGTAATTAGACCTTTTCCTCTTGCATAGGAGTCACAAGCTGATTTGCTCTTTTTGTTTGTGGCTTTCAAATTTGCATTAGTTCACATAGCAGCTAGGATTAGAAATTTATTAAGGGATAAAGATAGCTTTGCATCTCAGTATTGCTTTCAGTCAATACTGGCACAAAAAATGTCTGAACAAAAACCCCACATGTATTGCTGCTTTTCTTTCTGCAAATCCTGAATTTCTTCCTCTGTTTCCCAGGAATCTTTTTTTCCAGAATGGACATTGTGTTCTCTTGTGATCCTGATCAGCTCTGGAATCTTGGGACTGAATGACTTGTTCTGTAATATGAAAATTAGTTATTTTTAAATTTGCTTTTTATTATGGCTGGCCAGCCAGTCCACAAACCCAGTCCTAGTTATGTGGTAAGCATAAGCAGGGGGTTTATTATGCCTTCTACAACTATTATTAAAAATATACCATACTGGAAGTTAGGGAACATTTCACACACACACAAAAAAAAGGACAATCTGACCAAAAGATAGTACTGAAAACTACTGATTCTTTAGTAATATCTCAAAGACAGACATTGCAGTGGGATAATATTGGGGACGTGTCTATTAGCAAAAAGGGTAAATAATATTTAGAATGTGAGATACTAACTGTTTATTAATGCAAAGTTAGACTTTAAAATGCAATCTGATTTTACTGAGAAAACAGCATAGTTTTTCATTGAAAAATGTTATTTTTTTTATATTGCAGCCACATTTAAAATAGTTTCTGTATGTGTAATGTTCTTCTCTTTTTACCTAGATTTTCATAAGCTATTGTGTAAATCTCATTTTTGAGGAAAAAAATAGTTTACTATGTGTTGTAAAGTAGAATTTGGTTTTATGCAGGATCTCTTCTTGGTACAGCAGCAATATGTGGAGCTGTAATAATGTGTCAATTGTTAAGGCAAACAGCAGCTATTGTGTGTTCAACAATAGCATATGCAAACTTTGGGCACTAGGACCTGCTTATGAGAAAACAGTATTGTGATGTGATGCACTTTTCTCTCGAGTGCACCAGAATCTTTTTTTTTTTTTGCCCGAAGGGACTTTTAATCTAATATCTAATCCATAAAATTATGTTTTATAGTACACCACATGATATTTATGGATTAAGCCAAAAAAGCCCATTACATTAAGTGGACTGAATTTTCCGTAGCTGAAAATAAAATTACCTATACGAAAAATAATTCCTGTGGCTTCTGGCTGAGCTCCAGTGTCTTGTTCTGGATGCAGTATACAGGAGTGACTTACTTTCAGAAAGCATGAGGTAGGGAGTGGCATCTATTCAAATTCAAATGCAATTGAGGAGACACTTAAATCTGTTTATAAAAGGTTGGTTGTTTGTTTTTACATACCAAGAAGTCGGAAATAGTAGTGACTTTATCGTGTTAGCTGTGACAGTGATTCATGTAGGGAATGTAAGACGTTGCAGCCACAGTCGTTGGTGAGGTATTTTCTTTCAAGAATCTTAATAGCGTTATGTCCATTTGATGCCTTCCTATTGGATTTGGAAAAAATTTTTAAAGATGAGCAAAAATCATCACTAGCTATTAAGAAGATACTCATGTTGCAGAACAGTTTTTGCTTGTTCTGTATGAGTCCTATATCAGCTCTCAGTGATGAGATAGGACAGACCTGAGAGGGAGCATCTGTAAGATATTCATTATTTCAGAACATCCTCAGAGAATTACAAAAATTACTAACCCAAAAGTTATAATAGAGGACAAAGTCTCTGGATTTTTAACGGGTCCTAATAGAGTTTAGCAGCTGAAGATAAGTGATGATGAACCAGCTTTCCTTAGCTGAGAAGAAACTACTCTTCAGATCATTCAAAGTTCATAGAATGCAGTGTCAGAGATTGTGCAGAACAATTTGTCTTAAGGAATCAAGAAATGTCTACACACCATTGGCATTTCTCAAACTTTTGGCTTAGTAGGTCAGAGCAGCCTGGGTGTGACTACGAAATCCTGTACTTGATTTCAGGTATAAAACTTCCAGTCCTCTGAAAGAAGGTACAGTTACAAAAGAAATTCAGAGAATAGCAGGCTGGGAATTGTACCATTTTTGATAGAAAACCCCACCCTTTTGATACTTTTCCTAGATGTTGGCTGAGAGGACCTGTGTGAGGAGCACTAGAAAAGCATAACAAAAGCTTTGTTGTTACGTGGGATGATAGTTCAAACTTCCCACAGTAAAAGAGAGAATACTGTAATAATATATATAGTCTCAATGCTTTCTTTTGTCCTGCTGCCTTTCATTTTGCACAGGTTTTTTCTTTTGGGATGTTTAAACATTTTTTTACAAGAAGTGCCCTCAGACAGGAAATATTATGAGTCTTTAATTGGAGGAGAAAAAGAATAATTTTGTGAAATAGCGTAAAAAACAACAAAAGAACAAATGCAGCTGTCTAGAAACAGATCAGTGTCGAGCTAACTGTATTAATCTTTATAAGAAGAGTAACAGTTAGGTCTCAGTCTTCCAAAAGAGCTCCAAATAAGTGATCTCAGTCTCTAGTTACACTCACAAAATGTATGATGGTCCTAGTTGAATCTGAGATTTCAGAATTATTCTGATTTGAATTATTTTGTATTACCAACAGCAGTGCCATTTGGACACCATGATTCAAGCACAGCCTCACAATGTTGTGGTATAGTTAAAAGGTTCACTTTTATAGCAAAGAAAAACTTAAATAGTTTTCAGAACATTAAGCAGGTCCGTCATAATCTAATGCTTTGGTATGTGGTGGGAATATTTTGGAAACTTGATCACAACTGTTAATTGTTTTGAAGTTTCTGGTTATAATGGAGTGCTCTGTTGTGCTATGAATGTTCATATAAATTCTGATCTTATTCCAGAGGCTGTTTTCATTTACACCAGATGCCTAAATGAATTTAAAGGGGAGGGGGGGAAATGGGCGTGAAAACTTGCCTCTAGAAATTGAGTCAGTCTTGTCACGGAGTTCACAGGCCCAATAGCTTCAGAAAGGTATTAACCAATTCTTGCTACTTCTACCCAAGTTTCTGAAATTTGAAAATGTTCGTTCAAGAAGTGGCACTAGATCTATTTTACACTGCTATACCAAAGTAGGAAAGCTAACTGTGTTGCCTTAAGCTGGGGTGAATTAGGTTTTATTCCCTTTGCTCTGTTAGTTAACTTGAATGAGTTAATATTCCTTTATGTTGGATCAGTAAATTGCACGTATCTGTCAAAAGCCTGTTTGGAATCCTTTTGCTATCAAAACTTCTGTATTGCTATTTTTCTAAGCAGCAAACTTATTTTTTATAAGTAGTAATTTATTTTTAGTTTTGTCTGTTTTTATTTCACACTAATAACTGAGAACCTTCTATCCCAGTGAAAGAATGTCTTTTCACCAACTCAGCTCGTTCTGCCAGCACTGTGGGTGATTAAGAGCTTTCAGAGAGAATTAATCATCTTCATAGATTTCCTCCTGCCCTCACTTGAGACAGGTTAGAGAGTTAGTTGAAGAAGGTGCTTCAGTGTGATTGTCCAATAGCTTTAAACTACTAATAGCAAGTGAAGCTTTCTGTCAGTAGTGCCTACTACTACCTTATTTGTGGTCAGCTTACAGCTGTCCATGACAAATAAACATATAGAGCTAGTTTACTGGTCTGTTGAGTGGTTTGCTGATTTCTTGATACATAGGAAAATATCTTGTGACTAATGCATGGGACAATGATCAGAAGGAGCTACTTCTACTGTTTATTTTATTGCACACTTGCTTGTTAGTTTTCCAGAATCATGCTTTTGGAATACTGGGTGCCAAAACCTTGTTACAAGGTTTAACTTGCATATAAAACAAGTTCTAATGCCAAAGGCGGCAATCTAGAACTGCAAGCTTTGTCCCCTTTCCTTCCAAGACTGTTGATGTTGGAGGAGCCAGTCTGTCTGGTCTCCTGGAGCCACATGTGCCTGTCCAGAAGGATTTCTAGGCAGGGCTGTGGAAAGGAAAAAACAGAGAAAGGGAAATATATTACAGGTTACGACATGGAGACTGGAATACTATTACACAGTAGCAGTGTCAGTTTATTGATAAAACAAGGCTTTTTTTAGCTCCTATCTATATCCTGATTATTGTAGACAATACTTTCCTATGTTGTTAATAGACTCCCTACTGTGGTGATGGGTCTTTTGTCTTGCACGATCTTCCCTTGCAAGGGAAGTGTATTGTAATATAATCAAATGTAATTAAAAGACATACGATGTTTAAAATTTCAAGCAGTATCTTTAAGAAAAAAATCTGTAATTCTTTCTTTTTTGGTAAATGTGTTATCTCAGGAGGTTAGACAGATGTTAACACTTGTACAGTAATGTTTCAGGAAGTGCTAAACTTGTGGAAGTTCAGAGGAGTTCTAGCTCTGTTAATTTTGTTTCAAAACAGTTTTTTAAAATTGGCATTGTACTTGCCTTGTATATAAGACATAAGGAGTGCTCTTACTGACATTTGTTGCAGCATGTAGCATCTAAACTTATAGGACTTAACAGGAGCAGTGGCAGAAGGTAGTTTATTAGGAAAGACTGTAAGTGCTTATCCTACTTTGATTTCTTGTAGAAACACCAGGTAGGAAGTGGATCCAAACTGACATCTTACTGTTTGATAGTTTTTAACAGCTGTAAAGTTGATATCAATATACATTTTTTTCAGGACCCTTCTTTGTATTTCAGTGACGGATTTTGGTCTCGGTGGTGGTTTTCATCTTGTTACTGGTGTTGAAAACCTTCTTTTAATTATGTATTTTTAAAATATCTATGGGCAAGTTTCATTTTTAGAATCTTTACTCCATATTATCTGTAAGCAAGGGTTTACTTTCCAGCTCACTAAGATCTACTTGTATAATAAGAGGTTGTGTTTGTTTTTAATTTAAAATGTTGTATGTGGCCTTGGGTAATTAGAAACACTTCTTGAAATATGGTGTTTTTAAGTCTATCATGCTAGAATTGCCCCTTCTGATCATGAAGAACTGAATAACACTCATTTGTCACGTAGGGTGTTGACTCAAACACAGATGAGTTCAATTCAGATGACAGAGCTTGTTACAAAACCCAGCTGTTGACTCTGCTCCTCTTTCCACAAGTTGCTTTTTCTGCCGCAGGGATGGCTGACCCATGAAGCAATTCTTTAACAGCCACAGTTTGTAGCCTGATTTATTCAAGTAAACCAATGGTGAATTTAGGTTGTTTTAATGCACTGGGTTGGCAACTCTAACAGCTTAGGTGCTGCTTCCTGTGTAAATCGTCAGTGCTAGTATAGTAGTGGCAGTCTTTAGAGAAGAGTGAATGCCTGGTAGGATGTTTAAGCTGCCTGTATTGATGGGTAAATATTCTCTGCTTCTGATTCACAGCTAACTTGAGCAAGAAACTTTGCAGCAGTCTGCCAGTAGTTGCAGGCAACTGCTGGCAAGATGCCTTTTCTATGGCTCCAAACAATTCATCTCAAAATAAGGCAATTTTCTCCAAAAGCTTTTGCTGTTAATCACATCTGGAGAAAAGACAATAAGAAACATTAAAATAGATACTCTTCTTTGGGGTTTCCATTTCATTGGGATTGGAAGAAGACCAGTTCTTAATCATTTACCAGTTTTGAAAAAGGTACAGGAATAGGAGCCAAGAAATTTACTGGCTGGGGCTGATTCTGTTGAACAAATCAGTTGGGTGTTAACTGGGCTACCAGGTAGGCTGCTTGGGAGGGAAGAAAGAAAATGGGCTTGGTTTTGGGTGGTGGCGTTGTTGGGAAGGCTGCCATTTTTCCTTGGTTTCCCTTCTTCCCCTTTTAGGATAATACCTTGCTGAGCTCACGAGATAACTCTGAGGATTATGGACTTGGTTTAGTTCTCACTACAGTCAGGAAAGCTAACATTGATAGCAGTAGGTGAAAGAGACAGCCTTATTTTAATAGGTTATTGTTTAGAATAATCTAAAACTGAGGCTTTTTATTTATTTGTATTTAGATAACTACTGTGTAAACTTCAGATTTTTGCCTTTGAAACAGAATTGTTTTCCCAATAAGTGGTCCAAATAGCAGAACTTAATTCTATTTTTGTTTTTGATTATGCGTTTATAGCCTTTCTCTGGAGTTATTTTATAGCGAGGTACAAACAGAATACAGGTATCTTGCATCTAATAAGCTTGTGGACCAGATGCTTCTCTTGCCTTTTTTAGTCCTGTAGCAGGATTGAATTCCTTGCACTTCAGCAACTGTAAAGTCATTACACTGCACTTAAAACAAAATGCAGAAAGGGATGACCTTTTGCTAGGACTTTGTATTGTTTGTATTGCTAAGCCTTATCACTGTCTTTCAGCAAAAGCCAGTTTAATCCTTAAACGCTTGTATGTATAGTATCTGTTCAGAATTGTCTATTGTTAGCTATCTGTGTTCTCATTGATTATAATGCCGTGCATCTCCACAATGCCTGCTATTTGCCTCTTGGATCTTCATTGTACAGGGTAGTGGTTATCTTCCTTGCTGATAGCATATCACCAATGGTACCAGTTAAGAGCTGAAAACACTTCCAGCATAATGGAAAGTTCCACTTTCGCCAGGATGACTCACTAATTAATTAACCCCTGGGATATTCTGCCTGGGATGGAGAGGCTTCCTGTGCCAACTTAATAAAAAGTTCTGGGAAAGTACTATTATATAACAAAAGAGAAATTTATCGGAATAATTTTATCTGACTTGTAAGAATTATGTTTTCTTATACTATCAATCTGCCTGAAACAAGCTTGGAAACTAACTGAAAAATAGATACTTTGGAAAGGGTTGCTTCTCTGACTTAACATCTTCCTTTGCCATAGGAGCAAAAAGACAACTGCTGTTAACATCACGAGAAGAATGGCCTTGTAATAGGAGTGTGTGGAGGCAAGCAGTACAGAAGGCAGTAAATATCTTTTCTTCCCAGCGGGCCACAAGCTTTTGCCTTTAAGTAGGTCACACTTCAAATTAGCTATCAAGTGGTCATTTGGCAGGGAAGAAAGAAAATGGGCTTGATTTTGGGTGGTGGCAGGGACTGGGAGAGCTGTTGGGACCATGAAGAGGCAAGAGGAGACTGCCCTGCAGAATGCTCTTCATGTGCCTTGTCAGACATTGCTGAAAGCGAGTGAGCGGATGGAGTACGGTTTCAGTGTCCCAGCCTGGTGTGGATGGAGTGTGTAACTCATGACTTCAGCAGATTTGTCCTGTGGACTTCAAGAAACCTTTTGATGCCTTCATAGTGTTGGGGGCTTGATTTACTTTTTAGCAAGGAAAGTTTGGCAGATCTGTAAGATTAAACTTGGTGTGTCTGTAGCAGGCTTGAACCAAGCAGAGTAGTTCTGTACATGAAGGTAGATGTGATGGGTGTAAATTCCTCCAGTGAAGAGCTGTAACAAGGCCTGGGAGCTAGAAGAAAGCTCCAGAATTTGAGGTTTAACTCCCAGTAGTTTCTGAGAGAGAGAGAAAAGGAGCTTTTGCTGCAGAAATCCTTCTCCCTTTAGGACAGGGAAGCAGTAAAAGATTTGGAGATGCTTCATTTAAGCTAGAAGTGTTGTTTGGACTTATGGCTACTGATCTGTTAACATTTGGGTATTTCAGAATTCACAACTGTTTACTGAAATACCAAAATGCAGATATTTTTAATCTCTGGTGGTGCTACTTCATTGATTTCCCCTCAGATGCACACATATGCAGGGGTTATTTCTGCTTTTTACTCCAATGAGTGGCCGTTCACGCAAAATACAAAAAGTTAAATAGGCGTGTTACCCGAGTCTCTCCTTTTGGCTTGTTAGCTCAGTCTGCCATCTGTCTAGGAGAAAAAAACGGGTGCTGAGCTATGACAGACTTTGTAACCATGCCGAGTAAGTTGGGGGGCATGGTGCAGAAAGGAATATTACTTTGTATAAAATATGATCTTGGAGAACAAGACTGATTGTATCCATATTTCTTGTCAGGGGAGAAGTGCCACTGAAAGTGAATAGTTGGGTGTCTGTAGCACCGTTAAGGACAAAATTGTATCTTAAAAGTTCCTGTTTGCAGGTGGGAGGCAGGATGGCACTGACCACTAGTGCTTCTCTTTATTCCAACTCATTATGTGTTAACCTTGATTGACTATAGTGTGTATGTTTATTGATTGATGTGTGAACTCTTCTCATTCACCATGACCTTTTGTTGAGTTAAATTTCTTTTTAATTTTTTTCTTTTTTTTTACTCTCTCCCCCCCCTTTTTTAATAGAAGCTATAAAAGCACAGTAGCATAGGGACAATGCAGGCAACTTTGTATTAGAGACTGCAAGCAAAAAGAGAGGGATGGGGAAGACTAATTTTGTTATGAAAATGAGCACACTAAGTAAAATACAGGTTCAAACCATGTGTTTGCTTGGGGAAGGCTTATGGTCTAAATTTGACATAGACTATAGCAAGCAACTGGAGAACTGCCATATGGAGGAATAGCAGCTTTTGCATTATTAAGATCATATGGTTAACAGCTTAGTTTATAAATTTCTACTGAGCAGTATCTGCAATTCAGCAACAGAAAAAGGGTGCTTCATGGGGAGGCTTGAGTGAGATGGTGAGACATTTTTGAGTAGACATTGCATGTGCAAAAGGGATAGATTGGGAAAAGCTGCCTGTAGCGTGGAGAGAGACGTAAATCCAGGTGTAAACAAAACTAGTTTGTTACTCGAATGCAAAGTGACTGGTGGAACTGGCTAAATCAAATACTTTCAACATTTCACAAAAAAAGAGACCAGTCTAAGGAAGGTCAAAGTATTACTAACCTTTTGTTGTTTTTTAAAAAAAATAAAAATAAAAGGGAAATGAATGTAATTGTCATCTGCAGTTCTTTTCACAGTGTAGAGTAGATGTCGGCAACACTTTAGCATGTGCTACACTCTGCTTTTCTGCCCTAAATTAAAGTGTGAAAAGAGAAGTCATGCAGAATCCAAGCTCTGTTGTTTCTCAAAGAAGCAAGATGCTATCGTGATATTCATGGTGTGTTGCCTCCACATCAGTAGCTAGAAGCATCTCATGCAAACTGCAGAGATCACTGGCATCCTGTAACAGGGAGCTGCTCCCTCAGGCGTCTGTAGCTGCCAAATCTCAGCCCTGTTACACACTATTCAAAATTGGTCCGCCTACCACCTTTGCCCTACAGCTCTGTGTGGCTGACACCCATTTGATGGTGACATGCAAAGCTTTACAGGAACAATTTAAGCGATCCACACAGGAGAAGCTAATAAAAAGTATATTCAGCTTCCAAATCTCTACAAGGATCCTTCCTGAATTGGGTGCTGGGTTTTTTTGACATCAACTCTGTGATAAGCAGAGAGGTGGCTCTGGTAATGGCAGAAGATAGCAGGCAAATCTGAAGAGGTAAAAGGGGAAAGTAATAATTACACAGTTATTGGAGACTGTATGCCCAAAAATAAAAAAGAGCTGGCTGCTTTTGTTTTATATAAAATAAGACTTCTGCACCACTGCAATAAAGCACAGGATGAATAATGAGGAAAATATGGAAGGAAAAGAGAATGGGGGGAGGGGGAATAATCAAGTGTACAGAAAGTAACCAACTAGTATCCTACAATCCTGCTCTCTTAAAGAAATGTTGTATTTGGTTCTCTGTTTATGGGTCCATAGAAGAGAAATCCCTGAAATTCTATTTCGTTTGAAGAAGCTGGGCAAAATGCTGTTGCTGTCAAGTCTCAGTACTTCAGGTAAATCATCAGTATTGATACTTCGAATATTTCATGTGGTGACACAAAGATACCATTGTATTAGAGAAGTTCCTATGTCTCTTCCTCAGATCTGCTGTGTTATTGTGTGTAAAATCACAAGCTATTTTTTTCATTCAGTTGGAACATACGTGAACAGCTCTTTACCTGTGTGGAAAATAATTACAAGTTCTTCTGTGTTTTGAATGCAGTCTGAGTTTGAATGCAGTCTGAGTCCAAGAAGTATGAAGAAGAGATGCCTTCTCTGCACTGGGGGCTGGATCCTGTATTTTCTGCATTTGCAAGACTCTATATTAAAGATATAAAAGAAATGAGAGAATCTAAACAAGTGCCAGGTATGCAGAATGCTTCACGACTACCAGTAAAGTAATTTTCCATGCCCCTAAGCTAAGTGATGTTAGTATCTTTAACAGTTCTAACAACAGGTTATATGAGAAATTTATGTGAAAAATAAAATGTGTTAATTCTAACGGCTTTCCTTCCTCTCGTGTATATATATAGGTACAGAACCTCTTTTGCATTAAGGTAATGATGTATTTCCTCTGCGTGGCAATGCTTGTTATATTCTGATACAGTTAATTCTAAAAATGTTGGTCCTTTCTGGCCTTAGGTGTTTTATCCTTCCACTGTCTCTACAACATTTGAGAAGGGTTTATGCCTCTTCTCTTTGCTGCAAAGTTTTGACAGTTGATGACATTGCTGTTTGTATGTGTTTTTCTTTTGCCTTTGGATATTAATATATTATAAAACAGATACAGGTTTTGAGGTTTTGTCTGCTTAATTTCTAGATATGATAGGTATATGACATTCTTCATACATTTGAACAACGTTACTGTAAATTCTGTCATCTGTGCTGAATCTTATACCACACCTTTTATTTCCTAACCATTGTTGGAAATTGTATGCTTTGCAGTCTGTTTCCTGCTGGTCTTCAGCATTGTCTAAAGCAACATGGGTCTGACCTTGAATTTCTGTTTTCACTACAAAGACTTTAAATAGACTGTGGTATGTTTTCTGCTATAGAAGCATTCATTACTCCAAACTGAAGCTTGACAAGGTGTGAGATTATCGGGGGGAACCCAAGGAACTTAGAATTAATGAGGAAAGTCAGTAAACCCTAAGCAAAGTGTGTGCTTTTGGTTTGGTTTTAGTGTTTTGTTTAGGTTTTTTCTTTTTTTTTTTTTTCTCCACAGAGGCAAGGTACATCTGTTTGGCTCTGAATAAGCTCCGCCTTGTAGGTTTTGTTATTCTTATTTATCATTCTTTAACAGCAAGGATAACAGCAGTGCTATTCTTGCAGAAATGAAGGACTGGTGTTTTTTTTTTCTCTTCTCGCAACAATTTTTACGTACGTAGAGACTTCACAAACTGCGAAGCTCAGTATATGTACCTCTTTGTTATTTAACATGATGGGAGACTTTTGTTGTAAATCCATTGCAAGAATCAGGTCTGCTGTTGATGTTTATACTAGAGTGAGTAGTACTTAGAGGCCTTTTTAAAGTGCTCAGTCTTGTAGTAGTACTGGTATAGCAAATGTATCTGTTAAAAACTGTTCCTGCCTCAATTAGAGAAATTTTAATTGTTTTCAAACAAAATACAAACAAATTTAGTGTCAGCAGAATAGGATTGTAGTTGAGACTTGGGCATTAGTACATACACACGCAAAACTACATTCACAAGAATTAATCTTATCAACATCAAACATTTCACAAGAGCAGGAACAGTCCTAGAAAGTACAATCCTGTTCTCTTTTCTTCACCTCTAAATTACATGAATTTCCCTTCTCACCTCCCTTCCTGTTCTTTTATTTAAGTGAGTTGTCTTCTGCTTCAGGAACTCTTTCAGTTTTGTTATTACTTTTTTTTTTTTTTTTTTCTGAGATGATCCTAAGGAAGTGGTATCTGTCATGTCAAGATATCAGCCTTTAAAACTGGTGCATGCGAGCTTTCTCCACTTCCTGTGCATCTGGCGTTTTGTACAACTAAGCTTGCTTGCAATCCTGTATCATTTTCTAAACCAAACTTTAAAGAATGAATTGAAATTTCATAGAACAAACATCCTGAATTTTGTTCGTTCTCCTGGTCCTGTGTATATACTAAACCAGACATCTTTCAGCATATCTTATTTATTGGCAGCAAAGGACAGCACAACAGAAACACTAAAAAAAAAAATCTTTTGGGGAAGGAAGAAGGTAGGTGTTTGCTATCAATGTTTCCTGCCTTTAATGGGTTTGTTAAAGACCAGCTGAAGCTAACTATGCGATTGGCTATAAATCAGTCATTAAATAATGGTAATTAAGAATGAATGAGTGAAAAACAAAGAGTTGTAACTAGGAGGAATGGAAAGAAACACAGACTGAATGTCAGGAAAAACATCCTTAGAATGACATCTGCTAAACATGGAGCACCCTTCCTAGGAAGAATGTCGGATGCCCTTCACTGGGATTGTTTATATCCTGACTATACAGATTGCCAGGAATTTACTGTACAGAACGGTCTTGCATTGGACCTGAGGAAATGGACTGAATGACCTAATAAGTTTTTTCTTTCCATTTTTAAGCATTAGAATTTGATGCCACAATGACTAATCCCTTAAAACAACACAGAGGAAACCAGTAAACCTGGCCAATTACTCTCCTGCTATAAATGGTGACAAGAAGGCTGGAAAACCTCCCAGATAAAAACAGCAATTGTGTTGTCTTAGAGGCCTCTAAATGAGAGTGGGTGTCAAACTCGGTTGTAACACATAATCACATCATGGAAATGAGCTTTTCTCAGAGTTATCATGCACCACTGCATTGTGACAGCTTATCAAGAAGCGAGGGAAGCTACAAATAACATAAAAGGAGGTAATAGTAATTAAAGCAATGGCAAACATCTCAGCGCTCAGAAATGCTGGTAAAGACATGACCAGAACTTGCCCTAGAGAGCTCTGTACCTATAGCCCCCTATACCGCTGCTGTGGCTTCCTGTTGTGGTAACAACATATTAATGTGTGTGTTATTTACTGAGTGACTAGGAGCATGACTGAATGTTCTTGCACATAGGTTCAAATGTTTAGTATATTTTTATTGCTACCAATAAGAACATAATTTGAACAAATAAGCTGACAGGAGAAACAATTTACACCTTGAAGTCATCAAGTTCAACAACTTTTAACGGTGTAAATACAATTTCGTCTTTCAGATGAGTTCTGGTAGCTTCTCGTAGAGTAAGGGTGGAGTTCTATGTGAGTTTATGGGGATGGAGAGAACCAGTTTTATCTGGTCTCTGTCACTGGCCAAAACTCAGCTTACTAACTGGGAAATGAACATAATAACATGTGGCTTGCTTGCACAGTCAAGAGCTTGGAGTCTCTGCTCAACAGACTTGCCCTGAAACTGACCCAGACCTTCTTTTATAGAGATTTGTAAGGTTTAGTGAATAATTATATACACTGGGAGCATCTCCATTGAGGATTTCTACAGCAGTGTTTATTGATGTCCTGGTAAATGGAATCAGAGAAGAGTGGACAGACCTGCTAAACATTCCCTACTGACCAGTGACTGCAGGATTAGTATAGCCAGCTCTAAGATGACAGTCGTAGATGCATCATCAAAACACTGCGGTGGATTTTTATGAGCAAAACTGCTGTTTATGAGCTGCTTGGCTGATCACCTGTGCTTTCTTCTGAAACTTTGGGGGTTTTGTCTTTCTTACATGAAGAAAGTTAATTCCAGGCTCATTTAAGGCTGCCAGCTATGTAGGACGAGTTATTTTGGGGTTTGATTTATTTTTTTTTTTTTATATACAGAACATTTTTCTGACTCCCTTGCTACAGTGTTTCTTTTTTGCTTTGTAAGAATAAGACTTGCCACAGTGTATGGAGCCAACTGTTCCCTTCTGAGTCCCTTGAGTTATCTAGTTTCTAGAAGACAGTTATTGAACATCCCAGATGGCATATCTCAGTAAAGCAACGGTATTTGAAAACTGAAGAAAACACATTGACTGAAAATTAGCCAGCCCAGGATATATCTGGAGCTTATTGCCCTATTATCCTCCTGCTAGTGGACTGTGAAGCTTCAGTGTATAATGTTTACATCAGTGTTTGTTAACAACATTTGTTACTCTCATGAAAGGGGTTACAGCATGTGACAACCTCAATGCTGTCAAAGTCCACTGTGCTCTGATTCCTCACTGTTTCCTGGACGTGTTTTTACATGTTATTCAAGTCATCTTTATAGATGCACAAAAATAGCTTTGAAGGGATGTTTTTAGAACGTGTTATTTCAGAAACTGAAGTTCAGGATGCTGTCCATGATGACTGCATAGTGTACTCTGCAATCTAAGAGGGTTGTTTCTCTCCCCTGCCCCCCATGGTTCCTGTTCTTTTAGAAATCAAAGACAGAATTATGTTAGTTTTCCTTTTGGAGGCTCTGCCTTAATCAGGAACAGCTGCATTGTGAGAAGCTCAAACTGCTTCCATTGTGTTCTATTATTTATTCTGAAGCCTGCAACCCAAAAAACCCAAACCTAAACCAAAATTAAACAACAAACCAAAAAAGCTTAACCCTCCCCCAATGCCTGCAGCAAGCAATCTGTTTTTCAGATCCAAGTGTGCAAGAAAACGAGGTTAATAAAGCTCTGGCACTACAAAAGCAAACTTTGGGTATCCTAAGTAGAGCTGATATTTCTTCCTTTTAGTGTTCCTAGTCCTCAATGATCCAGGGGATTTTTCACATGACTAGGCATTGTATAATTTAAGATATATTAAATGTGTAAGAAAATAAGGTTTTTTTTTACTGACAAATGTGACTATGTAGGGCAGGATGTTGAAAGAAATAGTTATACTTACCAAGAATGTTCTGTGTCTAGGTATATTCTTTTATAACGGACATCCAGTAAGACAGGTGGATGTTGTCGGGATAGTGGTCCAAATGAAAGAAAGAGATGCATTTTATAATTATGGAGGTAAGAAAAGTTTATTTCTTTCTTCTTGCACTTACCAGCCTTCTAATCTTAGTTACTGTTAGAACTTAAAGGTTGCCTTATTTGATCATTGTCTGTTCTTGAAACAACTGAGCTCTTATCCTAGTACAATGCAGCTCAGATTACTTAGAAAACTTACTACATTTATCTCCACATTAAAAGCAGACAAACAAATAGTTAAAACAGAGTAACTGATTCATTTGGGGTCATCTAGCAAATCTGAATTTGGGTTACTGCTTTGCGACTGGACTCCACCATCTTCCTCTCAGATATATATATGCAGTTCCTTTGGTCAGATACAAACAGATTTAGCAGTGCCTGCAAATGGGAAGTCACTTCTTCCTTTTTTGAACCTTAGAAATCCCTTCTGACTTTTTATATGTTTTGTTGTATCTTGGAGACAGCTTTTAATAGCAGTCAGGAGTTTGTTTATATTTAGATGCATAAGAGTCTTAGCAAATCTAACCAAGGCATCATCGTACCTGCTCTTGCCAACACCAGCTGGGAGTTGTCTCCTCCTTACTGCTTGTCCCAGTATTCTGACTATTTTATTAACATGGAAACATCTGATTGTCGTTGTGTTCAGTTGTCTTTTTTGTCTGGACAAAAAGAGTGGAGTAACAGTGATGTGGCAAGTTTCAAAAAGTGGGGGAGGTCACCTTACAGTAGGAAAGCAGAGCCAAATGTGTAGATGCTATCAAAGCACTTGAAGGACTCTTGTCCAGTGGCTTCCTCTGCCATGGGTTTCCACCTGATGGAGGTAAATCACAAGGTGCCTCTTCTTATTCAATTCCCTCACTTACAAATTTGAGTCAGAAGCAATTCCCTGACTCACAGGAGTATTGTGAAGATATAGTTGACAATTTAACCAGGTCCCAGCTTCCACAACACCTGCAGTTGCATCATACTGCTGCAGAGTAGCATTAACTGCTAGGGCATGTAGCATACCCTGCACTGGGTGTGGCTGCTCAGAGGTGACTCTGTGCTCTATAGAAATGTCCCTACAAGTTTATTAGAGTGGATATTTTCTAGAGTTTTCTATTTAAGTCTAATTTCTGGATGTTTGTTATTAGTCTGCCATTATGCTAAATAATGAGTTGCCAGTAAATATTTTGAAGCACAAGTTTCTCTGGCAGTTGAAGTAGCATGGGCTAAACAAGCACCTAAGAGGTGAAGATGTAATTGATGATGTAATGAAGTGTTGAACCATAAATTGAATGTCAGCTATTATTCTTTTATTGCACTAGTATGTAAATTCAGCTATCACTTCATGAGAATAGAGGAAGACAGACTCAAAATGACCAAGGCAAAACCAATTCTATGTGTAAGGGTTTCTCACGCTGCGCTCAGCATTAGTTCAGATGTAAACTTGTTGGAAATGTTTGATTGGGGCAGAAAATGGAGGAATAGAAATAAAAAGAAACTGCAGAGTAGTGGAATTAAGGCCTTAGTGTTAGATCAGCCGACCTTTAAGTACAGCTCTCAGTGAGCCTGGCTTCCTGCTGTCCTTTCACGTCCAACTCCACTCTTTGTTCCAGCAGTTCCTGGTCTGAGCTTTCAGGCTACCTGCCAGGGTGCCCCTCCCCAGCCTGCCCTCCCTTTCAGGCAGGCTGACTCCTCCAGCGTAAAATTGTAACTTCTTAGACAGTTTCCTGCATGTAACTTCTTGTATCTCAGTTCAAGGGACTCTGGTTGGTGAGTCACAGAGCAGGCATTGCATCAGTTGGAGTGCTGCACACTGCTCGGTACTTGCTCACTTTCCATCTGCTTAAAAGTGACTTACAAAGCAATTCCCCCTTTGTACTTTTTCTCTGATAGAGAATTGAAATGTCTTTGTGTCGCTGCCACTATCTCCCCCCCCCATTTCCTATCTGTCTACTTCAGAATACACACCGCTCATTTTAAGAGAATCTTAGGTTGTCCCTGTGCTGAAAACCATACAGCTAGAACTGGTGACAATAACTGTAAAAGAGAGTGAATTGACTCTTTTCTGGCTTAAAAAAAAAACAAAAACATGCTGTGTAAAACCTGGTTTTGACATTTTGATTTGATTATTTATTGCTATTATTATGATCAATTTGGAGAAGGATATCTAATTAAAGTATAGCTTTGAACAAGCTCATGTTTTAGCTAATGCACCTTTCGAACCTCTTTTTTTTTTCACCTTTCCTTTTTAACAAAACCAAACATCACGTGTGGTTTTCCTTATACTCCAGAACTGTTTTGAAAGGCTGAAAAGCACTTGCCTTAAAAACAAGTGAAAAAAATATCAGCAGGATCTCAGTAGGCTCACACAGGCCCTACAAGAACCATACCCTTTTTGTTATAAAGAAATAAAAATGAACATAATTACCTCATTTACCCAGGTAGCTTTGAGAGTGCTACCCCTCAAATAGTTAATGTAAGAGTCAAAACAACCCCAAACAAACCAAAAGTTTAAACCCAAATAGATAAGGAAGGGTGGCACAGGGAGCACAGGAAGTTTTCAAAAGCTTGTAGACCCTTGAGTGCTTTTAAAATAGATTAACATTCTCCTGTCTAATTAGAATACAATTGCAAGAGTTCTCAGTCATCTGTGCTTCAGGAGTTGTTTGTCTTTTTGCTCAAAGCTTTTATTTGTGAACTGTGAGCCTTGCTTTGCTACCAGATTCCCTGGGTGGTCAAGAACAGGTCAATCTCTGCAGGACTCCATTTTCAGCTGTTACATTGATGAGGAGGAGTCTGGCCTCCTAATCCTTCAGTCTTGTTTGTTTTGCTTCTAAGCCTTTCTTAGGAAGCATATCTGGTGCAGCTGGTGCAACAGCCAGTTGCAAGTTGGAACACCTAGAAGCTGCAGTAATGCAATAAGTGAAATGTCATCCGCCCTGTTTCTTACTGCCATTGCTGGCTTGAATGAATGGCTTATCGTGGTATATGGGGGCTCTGACTCCTACTAAAATAGGTGCTTTTTGTCTCTACCAAGGAGAGGAAATCCTACAAGCTAGATTATTATCTATGCTCTGGTACAAAATTAAAGCTGCTGAAATGGCTGCAGATGCAGCAACTCAAAAGGGGGATAGCAATGAGATGAGCATACTTTTGTGATGGAATTTGGAATTGCCTGCATCTTATAAATGCTGTATGTTTGTTATTAGGAATCTGCAGCTAAGCCACTGGGAAACAGGAAGGCAAGACAATGATTTGCAATTGGACCCCTCAAATAGGGAGATTGTTTCAAAAGGTGTGAGACAATGCAAAGGCATTTTGCTTTGATGCTATGGTTCCCAGAGGAAGCGACCGCAGGTACCAATCAGTACTTTCCTGGTAAACATTGCTGTTACTTTTGTAGTCATGGATCAGGTTTAAGGAGCAGAAGAAAAATTGCAGATTCCAATTTGTGAAGCAGGGAAGCTCGGTCTTGGAGATGGCTACATTCAAGGAGCAGGGTGCTTGGAGCATTAGCTGGACTGGGAACATGATCCTTACTGTGATTTGACAGGCATTTAGTGCCTTTTTATTTAGA
The DNA here is from genome assembly GCA_013398815.1 of Ibidorhyncha struthersii. NCBI lineage: Eukaryota > Metazoa > Chordata > Aves > Charadriiformes > Charadriidae > Ibidorhyncha > Ibidorhyncha struthersii. The sequence continues at coordinate 29,162 of VZSZ01002040.1, read as the reverse complement.
GAGTGTTTGTTGGACATGCCATCTGTGTACAGTCTCTTTATCTGTAGAATAATTGATTCTTCTGATAGTTTTTTAGTTTTCATTGGATTTTGTCTTTTTCTGCTGTGCTTGACAACGCAGTGCCTGGGGCAGAAATTGCAAAACTTATTTTGATTAGGTACTAACAAAACAGGAAAAGCTAGACAGCTCCTGTGTTCAAGAGAAGGTGTGAAGATTTTTGGCAACGGAAGTGGCTTGCATGCCAGCAGTACATATACTTTAAGTTGGGAATTCCTGGCCTAGAGCAGAACCACAAGCATGTGCTGTCCTCTGTCCTTCCTAGAAGAGCTGCCTTTCTGCTCTCTCAAACATCCTCTTGCACAGGAAACACCAGCAGACTTTGTGCACAGTATTAGCATGGAAATCAATGCGGCTGGAAGTAGCAGCACTCCTAGTCTATTCACGTGACTGTACCCCCCAATGTTGAAGTGCGGTTTTCTCACTGTTACAGTAATGCTTCTGTGTTTTCTGCCTGTTTTCCTAGTTTAATTTGTCTGGCTTCAGCTTTCAACACTGACTCTTTTTCTGACCTTATCGATGAGGTTAAAACCCCTTAGTATCCAGTATGTACTGAAGCCTCTTAATTTAAATTAGCAATTGATCTTGTTTTGAGAATATACCTGTTACTTTGCTGACTATGCATATAAGCATGGTATCTGGTACTGAGTTAGTTCTGCCACCGAAACGACTGTGGTGATTACTTCAGAGATATTAGTAGAGGTTGGGCACAAGCACACACTTTCCCTTTCAGACTGGTTGGAATGAGCTGTCCTTGTCAGTCATCTCCCTACGTATCTACCTTTGCTTCTTGGAACATCACTACCGACTTTCTTACTCTGTAATTCTTGCATTTTTTTTACAGTGGATGATAGTACTGGAGTTATAAATTGTGTCTGCTGGAAAAATCCCATGGTAGCAGAAACATCTTTATCAGGTAATTTATCAAATAAATAATTCCTCTTTTGACTGTACATTTGTGCTCATGTCTGTCTTACATAATTCAGTAAATGATCAAACTTGCAGAAGAGCAACTTCAACTCCTCTTTCTTCTCCCCCCCCCTTTTTTTTTTTAATTTTTAACCATCACATCCTATAGCCATTTTGGGAGTTTCATATTACTTTTTGTAATTACTTTTTCGTAATTACTTTCATATTACTTTTTGCGAATAAAACCGCTACAAAAACCTTCCTGTCATGCCTTTGCCTTATCTGAGTAATAGGATATTTCAATTCTATGCTGTGACATTGCTCAGAGAATCCTCCTCTTATGGTTCTTCTTGTGACTTCATCTAGTGAGGAACTAGGCTTGGAACTCTGCCACATGCCACAGCTTCTGTTTCCAAAGCCAATCCATTGACCAGCAACCTGGTCTATGTTCCCCACCCTTGTGATACAGTGGTTTCAGGATTCATCTCCTTTTCTTTCTTTGCATTCATGTTCTCCTGCTCATGCATATACTGCCAATGATGAACTTGAAAGTAGCTTAAAACACAGTGGGAGGATGCCAGCAGTCTTTTACGATTTGGGAAAGTTCTAAATCTGCAGAAATTGTGCATTTGAAATGAATCTATTATTGTACTCAGTAACAGAAGAATTCATGAGTGTCTGGGTTTCTCTTTGATTTTTCCTCCCACCATTTCTCATAGATCAAAGTATGGAATACTTTCTACTTTGGACGTTCTTGAAATCTCCTGTAGTAGACTGACAACCCTGATATGGAGCTGGACAAATCCTACTGAAATAAAAGTTACTAGTGTCATCTGCCAGTGTTAGGGTCATATATACATAGAATGGGGAAAGGAAAGCTTGATGTATAAGTTAAAAACTCTGATGTCTGTGGAACAAGCCCATTTATACAGACAGATAATTTATACTTACATTTAACAATGTTCCCAGCTGGAACTGGAATTTAGAAGACAGCTCTCACTTTTAGAAAAACGATGGTGTGGCACACCATTTTTTTTTATGAGGAACTTAAATTCATTAAAGGAATTGCATGAAATACTGCTTGAAACAGAATGAGGACCCAGAATGCTTGTTTCCGCCTTGTGTTCTTGTTTACATGTACATCAGTAGTGCTTGAATGAACACTCTGTTATTAATGGAAATTAATTCACCTGCTCTGGCAGTGGGGTTGGACAAGATGATCTCCAGAGGTCCCTTCCAACCCATACTATTCAGTGATTAATTCATTTGTACCTGCTAAAGAAAACAGCTCCTAGGGGGCACAGGAAACTTTCCTCCAGCCTTTTGTAATTGTCATCAGGGATACTTGGATCACTAATTAGGCTTTAAGTTATGAAGAATTTACTGTGCTGCAAAGGTGTGTTACGTAAATGTGAAGTTCTGTCAAGTTGCATACACTTCAGTGTAGACATCAAATTGCATCACATAAATACTTTGGCCCCACCTTAGATGACTCGTTCTTCTTTTATGTAAAAAGTTCAACTGACCTTTCTTTTCCCTTCTCATCCACCTTCGCATGACAAAATAAAAAAATTATAAAACCCATTTCAAATTAATGTTTCAATTTTGCAATCCACTGATGACATTTTCAGTGGTAAATCAGTATTTCCTCCCTTTTACACTTTTCCCCGGTGAACTATTTAAATAATACTGCAAACTTTGTCCCCCAAAAGTTTTGCTGCCCAGGACACATGGTTCCTGGGACCTTACCCCTTTTTCAGTAACATGACCTCTGTGATGCTTAGGTGATTAGATGAATGCAAAAGGACAGTCCTCTTGGCCTTTAATGCTTGATCTCCTTTCCCTGACTTCTTATAGGTCGTCCAAGCACACCCAGCAGTCTTACTGTGCTTGAACAGATGAAGAAACTCCAAGAAATGGTGAGCCAGAAAACCAAGCTGGAGATCGGGGATGTTGTCAGGGTCAGAGGTCACATCCGAACCTACAGACAACAAAGAGAAATCCAGGCTTCATGTTTTTGTGAGTGTTATGAATCTGTGACATATGTAACTTAGTTGTCTGAATTTGCGAGAAGACCTAAGCTGCATGCAATTCATTGAATAATTTCCGGTTTATTTTCTGGCATCTCATTTTTCTAAAGAGATTTTAATCTGTATGTCTTTATTTCAATTTTAGCAGAGTAAGGCTAGAAAATGCAGTACTTCATGTATGGGATTAGATTGCCTGTAAATGAGGCATTCCTGGAAAATCTATAAAAGATGAATAGCATGCATACAAAAATACTATGCAGATACTGTCGTTGAGTATCTGTGAGATTGACTTGCTCTTCAGTTTTGTTGAACAGCCAAAGCCCGTGGGAAGGGAGTTGATGAACTTTTTATGCCATGCTTTGTCAAGAGCGTCAGCTGCTTTGGAGAAATGGTTGCTGTTTGTCTCAGCCTGTATAATCCATTCCATAGGCAGAGAGCAGCATATGGGCACATTGTACCACCGAAACCCAGGTTCTCCTAAACTCTCTGGCTCAGCAGAATGTCTGGGAAGTGTTCCTCATCTTCAGTCACCTGGGCACAGATCTGCAGGTGCTGCCTGTGTATCTGACAGCTCTTTGGGCAGCAGGGTTCTGCAGGCCACTGTTTACACCCTAGGAGCTCCCAGTTACATAACTTCTTCTCTCTTCGATGTCTGTGCTGTTGTGCAAGAGTTGGTTTTCCCCAGTGAAATCTTTCAGAGACAATACTGAAATGATTTCTTTGGGGGGGGAACCCTGTCTTCTAAAAACCCTGCATAGCTCAGATAAAAAGTCTGTAGATTTTTCAGCTCTAGCTAAAATCTAAGAGGGAATTCAGCCCTCCTTTCCAGAGAGAAGATTTATGAATGTATAACCCATTCAAGGGCTGTTAATAATACCATTGTTTCACTAAAGGAGAGCCACGCAATTCAAATAGCTTCTAAATTGCTTTCACTCTGGCCCAAATAAAGCTCCTTACTATGTGTTAACTTCGTCTAATGGATAAAGACTGCTGGAAGGTAAAATATATCATAAATGCTGGTTAAATAAGTTGTCAGATAAAAGCATAATCTTCAATGCACCACAACAGGTCATTTACCTCCTTGTAAACTGTAAAAACAGGAGTGGCCTTTGTGGTTTTATTTTTATAAAAAACAACAGCAAACAAAATTTGCCAGTTTACTGGCATGTGAAGGTCTGTTGTGCTGCCTCAGGTATGCTTGCTTAAACAATTGGTATGGTAGTTCTGGCCAAGTATGTGTGTTCTTCTTGCTGCTCCAGATAAAGTGGATGATCCTGTGTGTGATGTTCAGATTTCAAGAATGCTGGAGCTCCCTTGTCTGTATAGAGAAGTTTATGATAAACCTTTCCAAGGCCCCGAGAAGGGACAGAGGTAAATGCAGTATCCAGACTGGTCTTGAGGCAAAGTGTGGGATTTTATTATTGTTTATTTATTATTGCAATAACTGGAGAAAGACAGAACAGGGCACAACTGTGATTTAGACTCTGCACAAGCATACAGTAGCAGCCTGCTGTTCTCCCAAATAATTGATGATCTATACAGATGAGATACCTGTCCATAATATGAGAAAAGAAATATAATGCTGAACCAAAGTGAATATTAGGAAGGTAGTAAAATACTGTATAGAGACCTCTCACATCTAGTAAAGAAGAAAGCTGGGGTTTGGAGCAAGATTTGGGGGTGAGGTCAACAGATTAGATAGAGGAGCGGCCTTTCCTGATTTTGGTTTATGTGTAAGGATAAGGAGCTATTCCATTGAAATGCTTTCAATTTCTACTGCCTGTAAAATCACAAATACATAACCTCAATAAACTAAGTTGAACACCCATTCTTGTATTCAGTTTGAAGGTAGATAGATGCTAATTGGCAGGTCTGATGCATGTAGTGTGATTTCAGAGATTCCAGATCTTAAAATCACAACATTGTTGCAGCAGATGATTGAAGAGGAACAGTTGGATGTTTATTGCTTATAAAAATGGTCTGTTTTAATTAAGGATTTAAATTCAGATTCTTTAAGGGCAGTAAAATACCCTTTGACCTTTGAAAACCAGCCTAGCAGGCTAACTTTAGCTAATTGTTCTAAAAAATGCTACTAGTACATTTCTTGCCTTTTGACGTGTTCTATGTATCCTTGTAGTGGCCTGGAGGGTCAGAGTTTCTCAATCAATATGCTGCATGAGAAAGTGAAAGGCTTTCTATTAGAAAACAAAATTCAGACCTTTTACCAACAGGAGTTGGAAACAATTGATACTCTGGTGTCGCTGGCTGGTGTGCATTTACCCAGTCCCAGCTGTCAGGAGGTGAGTGAATGTAACTGTTTCAAGTTTTTGGTGGAGGGGAAATAATACTATGTACTTTTTTTAAGCATAAACAACCAGATAAGAAGCTGGTCGCTTCAGAGGATTCAGAAACTGGAAGTGCTTTAGCTTTATGCATGAATTATTTACAGAGCTTCAGGAAACCTTGTCACTTGAGATATATAAAACTGGACTGAAGAAAGCCATATGAGAAAATTCTGTTGTTAAGGCTAATTGTGTGTTAGGGCTGAGTAACCTTGCAGTCTGCTATAGGTACTAACTTATCTAGATCTGTAAATAGTGGCAGCATCAGAAAAGGAGATCCCTATAAGGTGCGTGAGCTGTTTGGGACTGATGTTTGAGGTCCTGAATTTATTTAGGAGAAGGGAGCACAAAGTCTTGGTATTGTTTCCCATTTAATAGAGATGTAGCTTTCAAACAGAGATTATAATGAGTGGATGAACAGTGCTCCTTACTACATGTTTCTCTTGTTGGAAATCCCTACTTGTGAAAGGCCATGATTGAAAGCATCAGAAGGTGGGATCTAATTGAAATCAGTTTACATGCAGTTGCATGTAACCAAACTGTTCAGACCCTTTCCAGTGAGATAGTATGTTCTTGGTCAACTGCAGAACCAGAAATAGAATAAAAAACACTTTGTAAAATGGCTTTATATCACTTTGTGTTATTTGGATAAATTACAGACCAGATTCTCATCTGGTGTGAAGTGGTAAATTTATGCAAAAGTAACAGAGTTACGGCTTTTACCATGTTACTAATGGCAACTGAAACTAGAGTGCTGTGTGACTCACTTGTTTACTTTTTGGTTTTCTGTAGAGAAATAAACTCTGGCAGGCATTTTCACTGCTTCATTCTGATATGCACTGTAAAGTTAAGTGCTATGTTATGTTAACATCTGATGTTTGTTTAATTAAAAAAAAAAAAAACACATAAAACCCATTCCCTTGTAGATGGGGTCAAATAAGAACAGAGCTACTTTTCATTATTGTTGGCCTTGTTGAACTGCTTTTGATAGCTGCTTCTTGATAGCTGTTTCTTTTATTTTTATTAAAGGAACTTTTGTTGTTTTTTAAGCAAGCGTGGATATAAACAATAACAGGAATAAAAGTCTGATACTAGAATATCCAACCTGGGACAGCAGGGTATTTTTCCTAAACTAGCTGGAACAGTGTTAAAAGTTCCCAAACATTCTACATTAAAGGAAGTAGTGGTCATTGAGACTAATACTGGAAACTTCCATCTTTGAAGTTTCAGCATTTATAGAAAGATCAAGATGAATAACTTGCAAAGCCATTTAAAGTGGGAACTGGTACAGAACATAGAAAGGCACAAAAAAAATAAAAGAACCCAAACCAAAAAAACCCAATGTAGCATCAGCATTGTTAGCAGTCATGAGGAGCTATAATAATAATTAATAGTTGTTCCTGACCCTGATGCAAGGGCATGAGTATATGTCCCAGGAATTTGGGCACACAGATGCTTATTTAGAAATTGCAGTTCTCCCTATTGCCCTTTGGTATTAATTCCTTGCAAGGAGGCTTATATATCTTTGCATAAGGAAGAACCTGCAGTCATCAAGTGACTTGAATGCCTTAAGAGGAGCACCTAGTAAAGCTCTGGAAATGCATTTTGTTGTTCCTCTGCTCTGTCTCTTGAAGGTGTCATTTCTCATAATTGGCAAAGGGTCATGTACGCAGTTTGAGCCACAAAAATAAGTGTAATAGATCTGATTTCCGTCCCTCTTCCTTTCTTTTCCCCTCTGTTTTGCATCGCCCTCAAACTAAAAGGATAAAGGATGCTGCTAATGTGGAATGATATTATTTCATGCCTATTTGGCAAGGCAGGAGCTGAGTGAGGAGTGAGTGGACCAAACTAATTAGGCCACACCACAGTATACACACTTGTTCACTTCTTGCACTTTTCCTGGGTGTGAAAGGATGGGTTATTTGGATGTTTAACTTTATTTTTTTACCCTGATTCCGGTGTTCTAGGGCACAGTTACTGTTAAACTCTTCTCTTGCATCTCTCTTCCTTTCGCGGTGATCCTAGGAGATGTGGTGCACCCCCTTCATCTCTTTACCAGCTTCTAAAGTACTTGCACATTGTTCATCGTAGTGGAAGGGTATCTCCCTGTGAAATGTTTTCTCCAGGGAGGTGGTGAGCTGCTATGGAGTCACTGGCAGTGGACTGGAGCAGGGGGTGAAGATGAAAGGAGGTAGCTGGGATAGCTTGAGGTAGGCAGCACCTTTCTGTGCCTTTTCAGCATTACTGTACCTGACCCCTGTCCACATCCCATACATGTCCTACAACGCCTAGTTCCAGTGCTAATGGCTCCCCAGCGGTGCAATCTTCTGGCTCTCCAGAATAAATCTCCCTCTAGCAGATGCACATGGCAGAACTCAACTTATGTCCTCTGCTCAGACATATACTAGGGAACATCCAATTTTATAGTCTACAGAGGATGGGTAAGAGAATTGGAAGGCTTGGTGTTTTTAAAAATAATTAAAAATTAACAAATTGGTTATGATTTTTAAAACCAGTGGAGCTTTATTTCACATAACCATGGCCCCCTCTATCCCTAAGCTGTTGCCTTTCCCTTATCCCTTAAAACGAATTACTTTTGAGACTCGAGGTGTGGGTAGCGCAAAGAAGACTACAGGTGAGAAAACAGAAAAAGTAATCTTATGCTTAGAAAACCTAAAGAGTGTACTTGCTGTACTTAAGCATTTATGTTTGGCAAATGGACACGCCTTTGGTTCCTTTTTTTAAAGAAAACTATATGTGACCTTGATCTATCTCTTTTCTCAAGTGGATTAAATATGACTTGCAACCAGCCAGTCTTGCTTAGCCATCTTTATGCACTTCTTCCATGCATGAGCTCTAGTGTGTGCTATTTTAGTATTACCATTCCAGTTTGTGTGTGTCGCTAGCTTGGACACATAACTTGGGTTGTGCTTTCTGGACTCTGCTGTTTGTACTTCTCTTGATTTGAATATTATCTCAAGGTCAGCAATGACAAATAGTTAAATCGGGGAGTTTTACAGTGTTGTTCATACTTACTGTATATAACCTGTACATTGTACTGTAGGTATAATGTAGTGCATTACACACTCCTGATGCTATGTGCTTGTCTTCCTGCCTCTTGAGGAAGCTTCACTGCTACTTTAAATATGTATATTTGCAAAGCTTATTATAGGACTTAAGGACTGACATGTCCAGAACCACTATTACTAAAATTGTCACCTGTCTAAGCCAAGGATTAAACATTGCATGAGAAATTGCAAAGGGCAATTCCATGAGTAGAATCACGTGTATGGTTATACCAGGAAACTTTTAACACCATCAGGGTGTGTTGTGATTCATAATGAGCCAAAGGTTACATACTTTCAGTGTTCTGAACAGACTGACTAATTCCTGTACCACTTCATTCTTTGACCTATTATCGATTGTAAAGAGAGTTTGTCTTGTTTTAAAGATCTGAGAATAACTGGTTGCATAGCACCAGCCCACTAAGCTGTGTGAGACCCATCAGATGGAATACATTGATTAAAATACCCTTTTAATTCTGGAGACATGGATTCTTCTGTTGGCTTTGCTACAGAGTCCTTGGCTGGTCTTGGGAGGCAGGGTAGTGATGATAAAATTGTTATTTAATAGCTGCTTCTCTCTTGGGGTGGGGGGGGATGTGTTTTGCAAAAGTGATGATTTCTTCTCTCTGTGTATAGCCCCCATGGTCAGTCTCCTGTAGATTTCTGCGCAGTAGACTAAATCACAAGCATGAGTATACATCGGCTCTGAGAGGAGATCCATATCCAGAGGAAATGAGGGCGTGGTCTGACATAAAATAAAGTGATAAGGTATTGGGAAGAAGTACTATTGACTTATGAATTTGCAGGATGCTTGAGATATTTTGTGTGGACCAAAAGAACAGATTCAGTAATTTTAGATTGCGTTCACAAAGAAATTCCTCAGTTGTTGCTTTACTCAGAGGCACGGAGAGGAGGAAGCATATTCTAGAGCACACTAGGGAAAAAAAACAGACTTTTTGTGTCATTTCAGGGTAATATTAAAGCCCCTGAAGAGGGCAGGAGCCCTCATTTGTTCTGCAGGAGCAGTCCTTTTGCCATGAGGCCCTTTCCCTTGGACTCTGCAGCATGTATGAGAGGGTGCTGATATGTAGCAGCTGTTTACTTATTTTCTCGCTCCCAAGCCTGCCTCTCTGCCTTCATTCTGTCAAATCCCTTGCATTCTTAGTGATTCTGTTTCAGTATCCATCCAGGCTGAGCTGTGTGTCAGTTCACACAGAGTCTGTTTTTAATTATCTCCCGTTTCTGACGGGATCTCAGTGTTAAGCCAAAGTGAATAATTATCGTGCTTCTTTGGAGATATTTTTATCTTTTTTTCTCCCCAAATGTTTGCTTTCACATTAAAAATTGATCAGAGTCTTGAGGTGGTTGCTTTGCTAGCAGTTTCTTAGATTCTTGACGATTTATTACTGCCTTTGAGTGAGAAGCAAAGTCTCTTCATTTTACATATGGCTATGAGAATGTGATTTTCCATGAGAAAATATTCACTCTTCACTTAACCCTTCCCGCTACATTTTATGTTTGTTTCTTCAGTTCATCAGAAAAGGCACTATGAAGAGAAATATGATAGTATTAACGCTGTGACTGGAATGGTGTCCAGATGTACGGTCAGGTTTGTAGTTAGAAGCAGTGTCTGTTGTTATCCAAACTGATATAGCTGTGGTGGACAGGGGGACAGACAAACATCCAGACAGTGAAGTCCCTCAGTCTAGAACAGAAGGAAAAAACTGAGCTGAGAATAATAACCATCATTCTATGTTAATTATCTTGAACGATTAGGCAATTTTTTTTGATTGTTGGTTTGAGAAGAAAAGGTAGTTAGCTGTTGGACAGAGACAGAGATGTGAGTATGGCCTGTTGAGATACTGAGGATTAACTGGAAAAAGGGGATGGAGAAACTTGTGATGCGTGCTAATGCTAATGTCCCTATTGGGTCTCTGAACTATTCCCATTTAGGCACATCAGCTTCCAGTCTTGGAAGCAGAGGAAGTTTCACTTGAGACTTGCAAGTGGATTGAATGAATGTTTTGTGAAAAGATATTCTTCCATTGCTAATGTGGTGTCTATTTCACATATTTATGTGAATTCCTTCTGGTATATGGTAGTCGTCTGTTTCTCTCCCAAGGCTTCTGTGAGTCGGGTGAGTGAAGTAGGATATGTGAAGTCTGATACTTTTGTTCAGGACAGGATGGGAGCATTTACAGTGACAGTTGAAGAAATGGCCTGGCAAATCTTGCTTTGATTGCTCTGGTGTGGTTCTAGTTATCACATGTTGGTTTGTGGGAATCAGTTTAGCTCTGTTCTCTAGAAAACCACAGGGAGCACAGTGTGCTCCCAACAGATGGGGAAACAGCAACTGGGGAGTGGAAGCAGTCCGTAGATACTTGGGAGGTTGAAGGACATAGTAGGACAGATAGAGATGGAGAAGAGCAAGTCACGGTCTTGCTCTTATCTACCCATACTTTCTGCTCTCCACAACGGATTCTTTATTTCCTTCCACTTTCCTAGCTGTCATTCCACTGTCTTAGCTCTGCCCTACTACCTCGCTTTTCCCTGATTATTTTTTTTTCTCCCCTTCCTTCCTTCTTATTGTTAGATGTGTCCCAAACACAGAACCCTTTTGTCTAAATAACCTCTTCAGTTATGGACTTCCAGGCACATTGTTCTCCTTTCATAAGAGACTTGTTTTCCACCTGCCCTCAAAACTGAATCCTTCTTTCCTTTATCTTGTGTATCTATCTTAATTTCTTGCATGCTCTTTATCCTTTCAATTCATTTGGCTGTGTAGAAACTCTTGAGAGCATAACCAGAATATGTGTAAAAATCTGGAAACTAAGGTGGACAAGAAACAAATACCGTTCTTGCCAGTGTCTTCCTTTTTCTTGGACACTGCCGCAGTTTCAAATCAGGAGATGGGAATCCAATCCCCAGCACTTGGATTCTTCCTGAGTATCACCTTACAAAGCACTGATCCCTCTATTTTCCTGCCCTTATAACCGGGAAGACTCTGAATATGAGCAAAGCTTGATTAGCTAAACAGTCAAATGCGCTGTTAACATCACAAGCCTATTTCAAAAAAGAGTTCTCAGCACCTAATCAAATAGCTGCTAAATACAAAGAAGGCAGTTAGGAGATATTCATTCCTTAAGAATGGGACAAGCTTCTGCTGTTTGTTTTTTGTTGTTATTTTAAAACTTAGCTGTGTTGGTTAGTTCATACACAACAGATATGAGTTGTGAATTACTAAATGAAGAAAAATGTGTAACAAAATCACCTGAAGTCCCCTTGCTCCTGAAAGCATGTGAAGCTTTTGCTGGTAACTTTAGCTGAGCTGAGATTTCTCACCATCTGCTTTATTTCTTTCTTCCCATCCAGGTTAAGTCAAAAAGTTATTCCAATTCCAAAAGGATTCACAGTGTTTTTAAGGAAGCAATAAGGATGCTACAAGAAAAAGGGGTGGTTTTCCAGAAACCTAGTAGCTCCAAGGACCTATACCATGTAAGGAACTGAGCTGTGGTTGCAAACAAGTTCAGGGGTATGACTTTCATAGTCAGCAGAAATAGTAGAAATGTTTCAGAAATAGAAGCTGGACATGCAAGTGCTGTCTGTTTACTCGGAAGTCTTATCTGCAGCTTACTTCACTGTTGCTTTTACCTCTGTATCACCCACTGACTTGTTCTTTTTGTAACTCAGCAGCAGACTTAAGCACTGCTTCTGTTTCAGGCACAGCCTGTGTTCACTGAGTTGCCAAACCGTGCGCTGACGCAGCTGAGCACACTGAAGGCTGAGACCTGGGACAGTTCTCTTAATCAAAGTGGATTGAAACTTGGTGTTCTACTGAGTTGCTCTCCTTTGGGTTGAATTCTGGTATATCATGTTCTTCTCCTAACTCATGGATGCTGCTAATGGTACTAAAAATAATAACTGAAGATTGACCATTCATTATTAATCTTGGATGCAGTATATAATGCAGACTGTAGTTATGACAGTGTATGTTTAGAATATGTCATGGCCTCGGATTGCTTTTCAACAGTCATGCCATCTACTGTGAAATAGACTGCTATAAATTGCCAGTTTCTTCTCTTTTCTCCAGGTGACTGACCATGATAAGGAGCTGCTTAAAGTGACCCTTGATGTGATTAAAGAAGACTGTCGAAAACCCAGGCGTAAGTAGCAGTGTGACCAGGGCTCTGATGAGCTGGTGCTGATACATTGATGACAATATCTCCTGCTGCTGCTGCATTAGATATGCTTCTTGTCCTTACCCTTGAACTCCAAGCTACGTTGAACTCCTAGCTAAGTGTAGCTAATCAGTATAGCTAAAAGCGGGAGTGCAAGAGCAGCTTCCTGTGAGCATGGAGAGAGAAAGAGCAGGTGTGCCCAGCAGGAGGCAAACCTCTCAAATCTGAAATAAGCAGCCATTATCTTAGATCTATATCTTTTGAGAATACTTAGATTTTTGGGAGGAACCAAATGTAATGAAGTTAAGTCAGCACCTAGCAGCTGTTGTTTTGCACCCTGGATAAGTAGGCAAATCTTGCTAGTTCAGTTTCTACAGGGGAGTTGACTCAAAAGTGACCGTACAGAAAGGTGAAATCCCCACCTCCATTAAGTCAACAATGAAACTTCCTTAAGTCAGTAGGATATTTTCTGTAGATTTTAAGATCAGGTAGAGCTCAGGTTGATTGTTCTTTTGGGGCAGGGATTTCAGTCTAACAAAATCCACTTCTCTTCAGATAAAATACCTTGTGTGGCTTCTGAGTTATCCCTGTCCCTCAAGCCTATTGTGTCTTATTGCCATAGTGATAGCTTGTGCTTGACTTGAATGTCTGCTAATTACACAGGTACGACAGAGTTTCTTTCAATTCATTGGGCAGAATGTGTCAGCAGGGATCACTTGCTGCTGGAGTGCAGCTATTTGTGGGGTAGAATGCACTTTAGTATAAAATAAATAACTGACTAGAACATAAGGCATATAATCTTAAATTGCTCATATCCTTATACTGTCGTAACTACAATACTGCTTGTAGGACCTGGTACATGGTAGTTATCCTGCAGTGAAAAAAGGCTAAGTGAAGCGGTATTATTTTTGAATTTTCAACGGGCTACCTTAAGCAGTGGTACAATTGTAGACAAGGTTTGTAGGTAGAGGTAAAAGTTCTGTAACTTTGGGGGATGGAGGGAGTAGATGTTACTGGGCATGCAGGTGAAAATGCGCTCATTTGCTTGAGGTCATTTCAGTGCAACAAGTTACTATATCACATTTTTTTATTGTCTTTTATCCAATTAACAAATACAGACATCTTCACTGTAAAAGACAAATCATTCCCCTGCCTATTTTATACATCAGCTACTTCTCCTGAGAACCTGTTGGGATTTTGGTTTTGGTTTTACAATTGTGCCATTATAAAGGCCAGAACATGTATACAGTTGACACAGGGCACTGAGTGACTGCCTGGTGTTTAACTCCCATCTTGTGCATTATCACACTGGTTAGGTACTCTCAGTGCTCCCATGAGAGGCTGGGAGATTTTTCCTCCTAGTCAGGAGGAGTCAACAGCAGGCAGAAACTCATAGATCAGTCACAGAAAAAACTTTGAAGAGTCCTGAGTCCTCAAACCCGTGTTTTCCATATCGAGCAGGTTAAAAATAGTAACTTCTTTACAAAAGCCTCTTGTTCTCCTTGAAGCTTTCCACCTGCTTAGTTTCCTGTTGTAAAGAGGACAGTTTCTAGATGAGTGTCTCTTTCTCTACTAGTTTTCAGAAGGACCATTTCAATGTCCTGGTCACTGGTAATAGAAGAATTTGAGAAGGAAAGCCAAGAAGCTTCAATCGAAACGAACAGGGTACTGCGGATATTGTATTGTCACTGCATGATGCAAGAGTGCAGAGCTCAATGTAACTGTCGGACCCCCTCTGCTGGTGGGATGGCAGTCTTAGCCACCCGCTTGGCCTTGACTAGTGAGCAGGCTTGTAGTAAGAAGATCAGAACATAGTAATGCCTCAAGGGCTTTTGCTTGTTTATTGCAAGCAATTCCTACCCATTTTCCTTCAAGAGTAATATTAATCTTCCATGACAGAAAGACTGATTTATGATAAACCAAACTTTTCTCTCCAATGAGTTACTTCTCTGCCAGTTTTCAAAGCAATTGGGTGAGGCATTGCCTTAGTTGTGACACATTCTCAGGCCCAGCCCAGCTGCCTGGAACTGTTGTACAAGTAAAAAAAAATCCTCAGCGTGCCTAGTCAGAGCTCCACAAACCCTGATCTTTCATATGTCTACATGACAACCCTAGTCCTTGGCTCCAATTGTAATTCTAAACAGCCTGATCTTAAATCCCCTCATGTGAGGCCACTGTGGGTCTATCTAGAGGCCTAAGACAGCCAGAAAAGGATGACAATACATTTTGACTCCAGACTGAACTGCAAAATGGTAGACTTAGTCCAGATTTGTTTGTTTGTTTCTTTTTTTTTTTTTTTAACATATTTGCTCTGGTTTTAGGCTTAGATGAGGTTAATAGTAAAGAGGGAAAAAAAACAGAAAGTCTTGAAGTTAAATTTAATATGTCAAAATGGACTCTGTGTGAGATGTTCAAAGTGGACAAATGGTAGGTTTTTTTCTGTAACTCTGTCCTCTCTGCTATTGGTCGTCAGGCAAGACACTGAATCACAGCCTGGCTTAACTCAGTTGGTAGACAAAAGCTAGAACCCAGTACCTCAATGAAAGAGGAAAACATCACCCCCCTACAAGGACTGTATTCCCTCAAAGTTGGGTTGTAGACTAGGAGTGTTTCTGGGTTACTTAATGATTGTACATACCTGCAGCTACCCCAAAATGCCATTTTCTACCAGCATCTAGAAGGAAAGTATGTATTGTACTGTTGGGTAACACTTGAGTCACTAATCTAACTCATCAAGACTTAAGCTAAGTTACTGTAGATCAGGGATGGGCACTTTGACCTTCTTATGACAAACCTATGACTCATGCAAAATGCAGCTACCCACTTTGTTTGCAACAACAGTCACTATGACCAGGTAGAGGCACTGTTCTGTTCCCTGCACTTACCTGTTCTAGGGTGGTGGATGCATTTTTGGCTACCAGCCACAAAGGTCTTTCATCACACTGGATCACTAACTTCTAAAGAAATATTTTTGCTTGAATTGCAGCTTAATAAGCTGAACTGTTTATTTACCAGTATTCAGCATTGCCTCCTATCTACCAGTGGCTTTTCTCAGCAGCTTCTAAGCCAGTTCTGGGGCTCAGCCCATTCTAGAGCAGAGATTGGCAAAAATAAAACCAAAGGCAACAACAACACAATACAGGGATCTCCCTGGCCCATGGAAACTTCTCAGTAACCTTATTAAACTTACCTTACATCATGTGAGCTGAAGGCTGAGGAGGAAGAAAGTAGTTTGTGCTGATGTGTCTCATTTATGCTAGTTTTCCACTGTTAGCCACAGAGGAGAGAAAGAAATCCATTGTGGAGTTCAGTACTCAGGGAGACTGGGAGCCTGCAGCACTGATGATTAGTGGGTTTGCAGGGTCTGTTGGGGGAAATGTTGAGTGGGACAGCTGAGCGTCAAATGATGGCTCCACTAGGCGCATGGTAGCTGCATGCAATACTGCAGCCATTAAGGACCTTTGTCTCTGGCTTGCCCTCTGGGAAACGGGATTATTTTTATATTTCTGTCCTCTTGTACATTTTCAGGGTTCACTCCTGTTAAGAGGCGATAAAATTTGATACTGAAGTTCTGTGACTTTCTACTCCTGTAATTGTCTGAGCAGTCTGAAGTGCCCAGAATGGGATTGCACTGCTAGGTTTCAAGTCTCTGAAAGTTGCACTGTAGCAGTTTTTCCACAAGATGCCAGCATTGGGCAAGCAGTTACAGCTCCTGGCTACAGACCTTCTGTTCTAGACGTTTTTGAAGTTGGGTACGAGCAAAAGGATTTTCATTTGGTTTCTCCTGCAGTTGCAGAAACTGGATGGCTTTCATAGGTGGACAGTGGAGGTACCCTTAAGTTATTAACCTCATCATCAGGTTGTACTGGATGAGCTCCGTATATTAGAGTTTGCAAAGTTCATTATCTTTCACCCTTATTACTAGTGTTACAGTCCTGACACTTCCCAGAAAAGACAGTGGGAACAGCTGATAACTGGACAACTGTAGACACAGACTGGATCTCTTTCCTCTGAATACATGCATCTCTGCTTCAGTACGTAGGCCATTCTTGCTCTCCAGCAGCTGTATTTTTTTCTTGACTAATCTGGATTACAATCATTAAAAAGAGGTGGTTAAACTAAGCCTTACCTCCATGCCTGGCTGCATTTTCCTTTTTTCTGCAGATGCTGAAAAAGGCTGCCATTTCCTTCATGTTCTGAGCTGTGTTCGGCAGAGCTACAACCCCTCTTTGGCTGAAGTGGTGATGCACCGTGTCTTGGAACTGCTGGAGAGTAACAGTGATGTTGTAAGCACTATGGAAGGATATTATATGGCATTTTAAAGAGAGAAGATCATTCTGGTCCATTCAGAATAAAGGAGGGAAGAAGGAGAGGTTGAGTGACCCTGAAAAGCTGCTATTACCTGGTATGATCTAGATGGGGAAAAAAAGAGCATTCTGATTCTCCAAATGCTGTTTTTGTCCAGCTCCAGAGAAATTGTCAAAATACTTGTTTTAATATTCTTGCTGACTTCCTTGCTATTCCTCTTGAAAGTTGTATCAAACTGACTCTGGACATTCTAATACAGTAGGGGAGCTGGAAAAGAAGCCGGGCTTTTTCCTTACAGTAAGAAGTGACATGGTCGTCCTCACATTTACATCCAGTGAGCCCTAAAGGAAAGTCACTGCTAAAGAGTGCTGTTTACAGCAGTGGTCACATCAGAACTTGTTTTTCTGGCTTAAAGACTGATCTTGTGATCTTTCCATATGGTAATAGCTGTGGATCTTTCTTTTTATGTATACTTTATAATAGCTGGAGAAAGGACACGCGCACAAACAGTCAAAAGATTTGCCCGTCCTTCCAGGCAGTGTTGGTGTACATGTCTGTAAATACGTGCACAGCTTTGTCACTGCTAAAGCAGTCTTCACCTTTCTCTGAAAAGCATTATTCAGGAATGGGGTGCTGCATCCCTTCCCCATCTTGCAACCTTGCCCACTGCTTGTCAAGCATGTCTGGCTTCCCCTGGCTACTGTGTGCACTACTGATGTGTTCTGTCGTGGATTCTGTTCAGACCAGAATTCTCAAAATCAGTCGCTATTTTGCCGTTTATTTTTAGATTGCTTCCTACATCACAAGTGGTAAACCATAAATCAGATGGTTTGTAAAAGAAAATATGAAAGTCAGCACAACCCATTATAACCTCTATGCTCCCTGTTGCCTTTTGTCTTCTATTCCTTGTCAACTTTGTGTAAAGATACTATCCATATCTCTCCTTGCAGAGGAACACAAGACATTGATGAAATAACATCGGCCTAAAGAAGGTTACTGTGCAAGATGTTTGATCTGGAATAATCAGAACTCTGTTATGTGCCACAGTTCAAAGCCTGGAGCTGTTCAGTATTTATCCTTAGAGAGGGCTTGGTGCAGCAGGGGCTTGTCTAATTAATCTGTTTAATTAATGGTGTGGAAGTGAGACATTTAACTTGAAAAGAGTAGAAAGGATTGAGTGTATCCTTCCTCTTTCCTCTGCACCTTCACTTAACAGTTGAAATAGCAGACTCCCAGGAGGCAGATGTAGTGGTAAAGCCCTATAAGGATTGACGTAGCACGGAAAAATAAACCATATGCATGA
Organism: Ibidorhyncha struthersii; assembly: GCA_013398815.1. Classification (NCBI taxonomy): domain Eukaryota; kingdom Metazoa; phylum Chordata; class Aves; order Charadriiformes; family Charadriidae; genus Ibidorhyncha; species Ibidorhyncha struthersii. Next base: position 10,970 of record VZSZ01002040.1, on the reverse strand, counting down.
GGAAAGCCAGTGAGTAGCCCCATGTGTGCCAGGTCTCTGGTTTGTTGTTATATTATATGCCTCATTCCAAGCCCTGGCTGCAGTGAGATATAGGCTAAGAGAAAAGCATGACAAAATATTTGGCATTTGCATTCGGAGGCCTGTGGAAAACTCTGGCCTTAAAGAGATGGTATGTTTGTCCATAGTGGAAAACTATGTATGAATCACTCTTTTGCTGTAAATCCCCTACTTTGTAGGGCTCAATAGTTGATTTCCCTGCAGGCTGCCCTACTCCTTGCTGCTCTGTTTTGAGTCGGGTACTTTCTAGTCAGATCTTAATATGGGCGCGAGCATGTGCTGAAAGGATGTACCTGTGCAGAAGGAAATAAAAAGAGAAGAGGATTAAGAAAGAATTGTAGAAGTCTTCCTCTGCCCTCCCCCCCACCTCCCCCCCAGCATCTCTAGAAAGCAGGGAAATAAGTCTAGATTCTGAGTGAAGTGGTACTGAGGGGAATTGCAACTTTAATTTATGCCTACAAAATGGTCTGGTTGGCCACATGGGAGATTTGCTTCTCAGATTCCTGCTCTGACTACTGATAAGTTTGAAGTGATGCTTTAAATCAAAGGCTGTGGGAGAAGTAGTTTGGAATATTGATTCCTAAATTCAGACCCATATCAGGAGTTAACCATATATTACTGCTTGATTATGGACAAGTCACCTACTTGGCATGAATCTGAGGATATTTTAAAGCAAAGTATGTGGTATCTTGTACCATATGGAATAGCACGGCATCTAATTTAAGAGACTGACTTGGCCATTTTCTTGAAATGAATCTGATTTTGCTGGGAAAGGGTTAAAAGAACACTGCTAGCTGAGTGGGAAAGGTGATCTCCTCTCTTAGGTTAGAAGAGAGAAAGGCTCTGGTTCTCCTGAGGGTGTCAGCCAAGTGTGTGGGCTGGATGAGTTTTGGAAGGAGCTCTGCTCAGCTGAATCGTGGAAGAAAAGATAGTCTGGAGATCGTATTGCTCTTTAGGGTCTCTTTAAAATAAATTCATACCAAAATAGGATAACATCTTTGTCCTTTGCAGCTTGGATAGTCATACACAGAGCATCTGATGTGTTCCGTTGCCTCCAACTTTGATGCTGCACTTCCTGTGTTTTAGATGTGTTTCTGTGTGTAAAGTCTGCCTAAAACCCCTGGCCACCTACTTTCTACGCACTGGAGGTTGATGCAGACACAAAGTGTCTTCCTTCTATGTCCTGCCCCTGTTGCAATTTAAAAGCAAAGCATCAGAGATGAGATAGGAAGAATTCATCTTGTGAAAGATGGATAACTGACTCTGGAAAAAAACTGTCCTTGGAAGTTTTTAAGCTGGTCCTTGCTGGCAGTGCAGGACTCTTGTCATTGAGGGTGCATTCTGTTGGAGATTGCTCCCCAAGAATGAAAATGATTTTTCTCACTTGAATTAACTCAGGGAAATATGAATGAACATAAAGCAGCCTACAGTTTTTACAAGAGTGAAAGGTTAAAGTAAAATCAATTGGAGTACCCTAGATTTAAGATACACACGTTCTTATTCTGAAGAACTGTACGGAATAGTTGTGCCTTAAGCTTGCATGCTTTATTTTTTCCATGGTAGCCACCCAACACAGACTAACACTTAGTCTGGTTGAGCGCGTTCCCTCTCTTGTACCTACAGGGAATACCGTATGCGTATGCCTGCACAGAAGTACCCCAGCTAGCTGTGGGAGCACAGAGCTCACTGTGGGTTGATTTACCCATTTCCTCAGTATCTCTACAGTATGCTTCTGTGACAGCAGTCTAGACATACCCATATTGGTATAAGTCACCTTTATGTAAGTCTAACTACACACACTAGGGCTTTTACTGCTAATAAACTGTCTCTCTGTTTAAAGATCATATCCTTAACCAAGAGAGTCATATCATGCACACTGTTAAAATTCTTAGACTTAGACCACACCTACAAAATATTGTGCAGAACACTCAGTGAAAGTGCGCTTTCTTGTTTCGTTTAATTTGAAAACTCATTAGTCAACACAATTATTACTGGTTTATTAAAGGACTTTGAAGGTGGCACTTTAGTGTAAAACTGACAAGTGAGAATTCATGTTGTAGGACTGCTTCATGGCCACCAGTTCCCGTTTCCATAGAAACAGTTATGGCAGTAAATGGTGGGTAAGTAAAATGGAGTTTTTAAAAGCAGTCAGCATTTTTATGTTACCTTAAAAAGGTATGTTTCCATAGAAATGCAGTGCCTGAGAACAAATATTACCAAAGAATTTTAATATTCTATTCTAGCAATATGTAAGGTGATTTCTTTTCTGGTGAGAAAATGAAGGAACAACTCTACTTTCAGTCCCTGCCATCTGCTTAGGTGAGAGAAGAGATGAGGTGGCTTCATGCCTCAGTTTCCCTCTTTTGTAAACTGGGGATAATACAGCTTCCTGTGTAGGGCATAAGCCTCAGTTTTTCTTAGTGGTAGTCATTAAAAGCTCTAGAGATCTATTGGTGAGAGCTGTTAGAGAAGAACTCTGTGGGAGTGGATGAATGGATAGATGCTGGAGTGGGACTTAGTTCTAGTCCAAGTCCCACTTTTGCTAATAGCTTCATCTTTCTCTGCCTATATTTCCATGTATATTGCTTTGCCTGCCTTCTATTTTTGCTGTTCGGGTCCTATGAGGAAATGATGGTCTCCCTGTTTTTATTTGTACCAGATATTTTTCCTGGAATCCTGTTTCCTCTTATGACTTCTTAAAAACAGAAATCCAGATAAATGAGTTCTGAGTGTTCTTGTTCTCAAATCTTTGGATTGTAAATTTGTACCCATGAGGGTACGTATTCTACCTAAGCTACCTGGGAAATGAAGCTTTTCTTTTTTTCAAAGGAATAAATGAAAAATTTGAAGATTGGCTACATGACTGAACGCTGTTACTTTTGTGGATCTGCCCATACTTGCGTATTCCAATGATGAACAACATAAATAGGAGGAGTTGCTAATTCAGTATTCAGAATGACAATTCAGCAGCGAGGAGCCAGTGAGGCCTGGAGCCACATGGAGAATTATGAGACAAAGTACTGAAAATCTGCTTGTCAAAGAAATGCAGTTTGGTTTACTTTGGGAGTAAGCTGATCCTGTGGGGAAAAGATGTGCCTAGCAAAGATTTGTATCTTTATACTTACCTCTAAATGGGAAGGGAGCAAGTTCAGATCCCATGGGCAACTTGAATTTTGAAACTTCCTGTCAGTGTGGAGCTATGTTCTTTATTGCCGTTTCCAGCAGTCTCCAGCCCTCCTGCCCCAACCTGACATGCAAAACCTGATGGTGAGCAAACAAAAGTTCAGCCGCAGAGGTAAAAGAATAGTTATAATATTTGGTTCCCATCATCCAGGAGCCCCAGCATTACCGAAACTTTTCTGTGGATGTTTGTTGGCAGCAGAGAAATGCTGAGTCGGGGATCTTGGGTTTCATTCCAGCAATATGCCCTGTCAGGCACAGAGGCTTTCCCCCTAATTTCTTTCACCTATTTGTGCTTTCCACTCTCTCCTCTGACTGTCGTTTCTCAGGCCCTTCATATCATTCATAGTCGCATGGTTCATCTCTGCACCACGGATCTCATCCAACCCTCCTTCCTCTCTACTTTGTTCCCTTTTATTTTCCTAATTCAAATATCCTTGTCAGCATCTGGCAATTGAAAGTTTCAGTATAATCGTCCTGCCCAACCGACCTGGCACTGTTCACAGCCCGTTTGATTCCAGCAGGCTGTGCTTTGCTCCTTGTCTAGGCACTGGAAGAGGCAGATATCGTACACTTCAGTCTTGAGTTTTCTTCACCATGTAGTTTGCAGCAGGAAAGAGCTGCATTTCAGAACACCGCTTCCACCCCACCCTCCCAAAGACCCAGTAGCACCCTTAAAGATTCTAGTTGTGGTTTTATTGCAAGTATCCAAGTGCAAAATAAATATAATTAAAAAATAAAACACTCATGTCTTGCCCAAATCTGAGCAAGAACAAGTGGCAATCCATCTGCTCCTCCCTGCAACTTTCATGTCCTTGCTCAGATTTCATTGCAGACATGATCTGTAAAGTTGATGTGGACTTTTAGTTTGTGTGTCTACTAGTTAGTCTGTCTCCTTTTAGGCTGTTTTTTCTGACAAAGTGTGATTATACTCTGATGTGATTATACTGTGTGTCTGGGCATTTGTCAACCTCTTCCGTGCCACCATCCCAAGTGACTTTGTAATCTGTTGGCTAGTTAAGAGGGGTGAAGGACCCTGAGCTGTTATGGCCTCGCACATTTTTAGAAAACAGATGCGGTGATAGAAGAGGGAAGCCCGAATCAATGCCTCCGCTAAGGGGAAGGAAGAAACTCAGTCATAGAACTCTAGGGAAACCACACACGAGACAGTCCCAAGGAACCCGTTTTTGTAACTTCAGCTACCACAAGAAGTATTCATTCTGCAGTGCTCTTTTAAGAAATGACTGGACTGTTTTTTCTGAAGTTTGCTTATAAAGATCACCCCAAGGCAGACATTCTTGATGGGAAACTGCAAATCAAGCTGTTAAAATCTGGTAAAGTTACGGCATCTACATGAGGGTACAAAGTTGAGTAACTAATTGTTAGGTTTGCCACCAGCCCATTCCCACTAATACCTTTTAAATGTGCAATGGAGGCTACACTAATCTAGTCTCAGTAATTTACAAGTTGAAACCAGCCCAGATTAACAAGATTGCGTGAATGTAATATAACCAGGAATTTGCTAGTGAAAGAAATAACCTAAAGGAACAATTTTCAGCAAGTGTTGAACCACTGAACAGTGTGGTGCCAATTAACCTGGCACAACATGTCCTACAGCTCTTGTTTTAGCTTGCTTTCTGTTATTGATTGGAAGAATGGATGCTCCTTCCCTACCAGCTAGAACTGGAGCTCTCTGCCACCTTAGCCTGGGATGAACAAGCTGTGAATCTGCAAGCATGTAAAGACCAAAACATCTGCTCATCTTGCTTGAAAACTGGAGGAGTGGCTGCAGCTAAGCCACTGCTTCCATAGGAGATTTAGGCTGAGACATGTAAGTTTGTCGTTCTTTTTAATTTCCCCAAGTTAAAAGTAAAGCAGAGAGGAGGTCATCCGATCTCTGCTGTGAACAAGGTAAGATAAACTGCAAGTGTATGTCACTGCCTAACAGCCAATGTGATTAAATGAAGCATGTGCCAAGTCTGTTACTGGTCTGAGAAGTTCATGGGTCCTTGCAGGAATGGAGACCTCATCCAAATATTACAGCGATATTTGGAAACAGGAGGGAGGAATTGATTCCCTCAAATGTCTTCCTCAACAACAGAGTCATGCAAGCCCTGCAGGCCTACCTGATTCTAGCATGTGCTTTTCTTGGCCATTTATACAAGGTGGGAGGGAAATGACAAGGGTGCTTGGAGTTGGATTTTTCTGCTATTGCCAAAATTGTCACTCATATTGAGAGTGTAGGAGTTGTCCTTGCGTGCATTTAAAAATCTACTTTGCTATCATGTCCACAAAAAAACCCAGAGCTGTAACAAGGCAGCTGGTGCTCTGAAACTAGCACCTCCACTGCTGACTAATACTCTCTCACTGTTTTGTTCCCTCACCTTGTCTTCTTTTCCCCAATAAAGTCTCTTGAACGTAATTCCTGGTTCAAAGTAGTTATAGTCTCTCTCTTTGTCCTTCTGTGAGTACAGCAATCCAGGACAAACATAACAGGAGCAAACTGCTACAGAGAGGAGTTTTTGTTGGAACTCTGAATGTATTTCTCATCCTTTCCTACAGAGGAAGCAGAGGGAGGAGGATTTAGCACTAAGATGTTTGAAATTGGTCCCATTGAAAAAGATTAAGAAGTAATTGCCTAATGATGCTTTAGACATCTGTTTCAGAACAGGCAGCAGGTGTTGCATGTAATGAAAGCAAGGACTTGTACTATTTTATTTTCTGCAATTAGAAAGCAGGGGAGGAAATGAGAGCAGGAACAAATGGAGTAAGAGAACATTTATCATAAACAGCTGGACACATTTATATAGAGCACAGTAATATTTATATGCTCTTCCTTATGCTATCCTTTAACAGTTCCTCTGTTCTGCAGGCTATTTCGTCCTTTCTAAAGGACCAAAGTTAGATGCTAAAGTAAGAGTTGGTCAACAAAATGCCTTTGAGGATCAAAAAGTTCAGGACAATGTAATTTTCACCCAGATGCTGTTGCTAACTGATGGAAATGGTCCTGAAGGAGAAGCTGCCCGTGCCTCATAGGTGGTTTCTGTGTGCCTCAGTCACTAGATTAGTGGCTGAGAAAGACTTTTGTTAGTGGTCTGTAGGGTTGCATCCCTGGTGCTGCATGGCCATAGATTAACACAGGCCTGGATCCAAATAAATGCCTGGAATTATGTGGGTGGTGTGTCCACTGCTCCAAGCTGAAAAGCACACCTGCACCAGGCAAATAAAATTACTGTTTGATTTCAGAAGAGATTGAATGAGCAAAAATAGCAAACAAGGAAATTCAAGTTTAAAAAGGACTTGGAAATTTTAGATCTGTTAATATGGAGGACTTGGTGTCCATGTACATGCTTAGAGGTAACATGGGAGGAAAATGCAAAGAAAGACTACTTCTTCCTAGGTTGACTTTATTTGTAACAAGCCTGCATTTTCAATAATGGATTGCCAAGTTTTTTGCAGAGGATGAGGCAGAAGCCAGTCTCTAAATTTTGAGAACAGCGAGAGCAACTGAAGTCAGGGATAGCATCCAGGAAGAAACCCGGGGAATCCCAATCCAAACCTGTGTTCAGTTTGATAAACTTCAGCTCTCTCAAATGTAAGCCTGACGTTTACATAATACATGAAGAAAAGTGTGGTTTGGACTTGCTTTGTTTTATCTTTTTAATCATGTCAGCAGATATCTACAAAGCCTTTGTAACAATGGAAAAATACAAAGTGTACGTGGATGAAAAGCAGTCTGCAATTTGCTGCTACTACCCTAAACGGAGCGTGCAGTGCACACACTGCTGTTGGAAATCCTTCGTCCACAACTCCAGTAAGAGAGGACTGAAAAATAACATTAGTCGTGAAAGGGTTAAATTGTAAGATAACTGCTTCAAGAAAAGGATAATCTATAATTTAAGTCACAAGGGTGAAGCAGCTCTTTCATAATGTAAGTAAAAGCTGTTGTGCCGTTGGGAAAGCATGTACGCCGCTAGCAGGGGGAATGATTATTTTGTTTTTTCCATTATACGAGATTGCACAGAGGGGCTGATAAAGCAGCCCTCGCTGGTGAGGCGGCTGGCGGGGAAGGGTCACGCTCCTGTGCTCAGGGGGCTGCTTTGCCAGGACTGCAGCTGGTTTCTTCGTCTCCCTTCTGCCACATTAGCTGGGCCTATTTATCTCCAGAATGAATTTTATGTGAAGAGCGGTAATTTCCCAAGAAGACAAAATGCAACTGGCTTTCAAAAAGTAGGGAAAAAAAGATCACATCTTGCCTTGTGTTTCGGAGTTTGAGATTTGAATGCCAGACAGGCTCTATTATTCTTGTTGCTTCTATCAAAAGACGCGTATGTGGAAACCCTGAAGTGGAAGGACTGCATGGAAAGCAGCCTTTTTAAGAAGCTGAGGATTTGTAAGTACAGAAGCTGAGATGGGAGTGTAACAAAGGCTCTGTGTTGTGCTGTTGCACATCAGAGCCAAAAAAACCCTAAGGGGCACATCTCTAGTACCATGTCTAGCAGATTATGCATGCAACTCTAGTTGCCGGTAATGAGCTGTGTGGCTAATCTGTCATGCGCAGCACTGAAAGCTCCCCGTTCCCCGAGGGGCTGAGCTTTGCATCCCCCCGGGGTGCTGAGCACCGTTAGAGCCTCTCCTTGCCAGTGGGACAGGAAAACGCTGTGTTCCACCTGGCTGCCCACCCCTAGCTAAAACAAGAAAGAAAAGTGGTCTTTAACAACAACTCCAGCCACAAAAGACACGGCTGTCAGACAATAGTATGGTTAATATTCAGGGGGCTTTACTTATCTACGCTGATATGCCATGAATTAATAAGAGGCATTAGAAATGGCCCTAACGGAGCTCAGAAAAGCCCGTCCCTTGTTTTATTTTCTCACTGATTTCACGATCCAAGTGTTTTCAATTTACAACTCAAATGCTTATTTACCAAAAACTTACCAGCATGACAAAGTCCTCTTGAAATACGAAAACTCAAGTCATGCTCCAGCTCTGAGACCGTCACACACACATTCTGTCACGCATCAGCTTTTGCTGTAACTGGAGCAGACTCTAGGTTGCGAGGCTGTAGCTATATTAGATCTGTGAGGCTAATGCGATTACCTGTTTGGTCAGAAAAAAGAAAAAAAAAATCTTTGCCCAAATACCCACCTAGCAAATGAGTAAGCAAAAAAAGCTTTTAAAATAGCTGGTTTATCTCAGTCTTCAGAAATCTGAATTTCCCTGGGTGTTCCTCAGGTGAATTTTATTGGAAGCATAAGGCCGTAAAGGTGAATTATTAAATCAGCTGTTAATATTGGTATTAATATATGTATTAAAATTGTTAATAATAGCAGTGATAGCCCCATGTAACGATAGGACTTCAGCAATGAAGACTTTAAGAAAAAAACATAAATACTAAGAGATTTAGGATTAAAATCCCTAGAGTAAGTTATTTTTCAACAAATTTGCAGTGGCTCGGCCTGTGTGTTCATGGTTCTAGTCAGGTACAGGCTCTTCAGCACGTGGGGTCGGTCATCCAACAAGCGTACCATGCTCTTTGCCACGCAGTCAGCGTTTCTCTCGTTCAGCCCCAGCAGCCGGAGCCCGGCTCTCCAGCACAAGGCTGGGAAGTGTCGTCAGCTTCATTTTCGCAGCTGCTGCCTAAGAGAGGAGCAGATTTTCCCAAGCCTGCAGCATAATTAAGGGTTTCAGTTATTTTTCTGCCAGTCCTGCAATGGGCGGCTATTGGACGCCCGCTAGACTGGGTGTTGTACATATTTTAAAAGAACAATCCATGCCCCTAGCAACATACGTTTTTCCTATGTAGATGGAGGGATGCAGCAGACAAACGAGGAGAGCAGGAGGTGGCGGTGAGCACAAAACCAGCAGATGAAGGAGGAGGAGAGGAGCCAGAGCTGTACAAGGGCTGGGCAGGCTTCAGCGCTGGAGAAGGTTGGCTGGAGTGGTGGAGAACCAAGTTATTTTGAACAGAGGAAAGATGAAGGGTGGACCAGATGCTGTGACATTATGGGATAGACACCAAGGGAGCACAGACCCCAAAGCACCAGCCTCAGGTTGGACCGAAAATTGCAGCTCCTTCCTTATAAGAGCAGAGGAGAATAAAACCAGTGAAAAGATACCAGTTAGTAAGAATGTCAGGAAGGATGGGGCAGAGTGTTTGGAGAATGATGTGTTCTGTCTCTTTCCCTCACAATGACATGTTTTGAAAGCTGACTTAAAANGGGCTGGGGGGGCCAGGGTGATAGGAGAAGCGGACAGAATGTGTGATATATATTGATAGTGGCTCCCAGGAAAGAGGCATCCAAGACCCAAAAGACTGGCCACACCAGGCACGTTTGTATCAATGGGTTATTTGAATATTTACATTTTCAAGGAAGATTTTTGTTTGCTCTGCACACCAGGGACTTCTTGGCCAGTCTAAACAGTAAAGGTTTCTAATGTAAATAATTGCTCTGCTGCCTTCTATCATGCATGAGGATTAGAGGTGGGAAGTCTCTCAAACAAGAGAAGGGAAGAGGGTGCACTGAAGGAGAAAGGACAAGCCTGAAAAGTGACAACAGAGGTGGGCCCATCAACTTCTCGCCACTGCCACCGTCCCCATTTCCAAAAGTTGGTCTCACGTATGCCTGCACACATCCTAGGTGGGACGCCGAGATTTTAGCATTTTATGCCAGTTCACTAGTTGTGGTAAACTGTGTGTCAGAGCTAAGGAAGAAGGAGAAGACTGTCTCAGAGCGTCTTTCCCTGGCGTTGTGCAGCAGGTACCTGGTTCCCACCTGGCAGCAGTGTGCTGATGGTGCTGTTCCCGGTTTTCCTTCTTTTTTTAAGCTGCTCGTGGAAACCAGCTATGGTTTGAAACCAACCACTTTCAAACATCAGCCTTCAGGCTCAGCTGTCTATGGCTTTGTGACTCTGGTGTCTCTCATTATCGTTGCAGGGCTAATAACCCTTGTGAAAGCTGTGATTCAGAAACTGTGCCTATAGCGTGTATAATGAAATCACATTGAGATTGACTGTTCTCACCATAAATACGGGACTGCTTTTTTGCAGGAGCTGGGACCTGTCTGCGCTCTAAGGCTGGCAGGTCTGGAGCTGTCAGCGGCACTTCGGAAGCTCACGGGAAAATCTGCATGGGCTGCTATTGAAGAGGCTTCAGAGGAATGAGAGATCTTAGTGACTTCAGTTAATTTGGTGAACAGCTAATGAATGTTATGAAATGAGCTGAGGGCTGGAAGATCACATGTAAATTCCCATTTCTGATTTAATAAGCATATGCAAAGTAACGATGCATTACTGAAAAAAAAACCCACCAAAACCCAAGCTAAAATTTCTAGGGCAAGCTCTTCTTGAAGCGTGGCCAGGGAAGATGATGCTCATTTATCTATGTATGTACATACAGAGAGCTGAAATGGGTTTATCGCTCCAAAAGCCCACATGGCAGAGAGTCTGTGCGACCTTCCTCCAGCTTTGATCTCCCGGTGGGCCGGGGCAACGTGGACCTCCCCGAGCGGTGGTCGGCCTTGAGCTCCCAGCCGGAGCCCGGTGGGCTGCGGGCTCGGCCCCCGCCCCGCTCGCTCCAGGGTCTCCGGCTTGACCGAGGCCGGCCGCGTTCTGGCAGGGACGGAGGGCCCCGGGGGCATCCCGCCCTTCCTCGGCCCGGGGCCGTCCCTTCCCCCGGGGTCTCAGCAGTGGGGGCCCGGCCGGGCTTGGGGGCGGCTCCGCCACCGCCCCGC
>VZSZ01002039.1:445976-463020 GCA_013398815.1 Ibidorhyncha struthersii | reverse complement strand
GGAGAGGAGAGCTCAATTGGCTCTTGCCCGACTCCGTCCGCCTCAGTCAGCTCCCTCCCCCGGACTTCTCCCCCTTCCTCTCACGCGCTGCTGGGCACGCAGGCAGGCCCCTGAAATCACTCCCCTCCCTCCAGAGGGGAAGGCTCCCGGCACGAGCACGCAATCACTTACCGCATCCCGTCTGGGCGCGCCACTCTCCCACCGAGATGCCCAGGGCCTGGCACACCGCGGCATATGCCTGGATGGCTTGGCACAAGCCGGTGCCGTTATCCCGTGCGCTGCAGAGGTCGTAGACGCAGCTGTGGACAAAGGCGGTGGGGTCTACGACGGTGCCACACTCCCACAGTGGCCCGCCGCTCTTGTTGATGAAGCCGCAGTATTCAGAGGTGAAATAGAGAGACTCGGTGGCAGCATCGCAGAGGCTGCAGTTGTCCAAGCAGCCGGGCGAGCATTTCCGCTCGGGGTGCGGCACTCGCCAGCTCTCGCCCAGGTCCGGCACAGATGTGGCCAGCCTCCCGTCCGAGCGGAGGGTATCGTCCTCGGGGTCTTTATTGTAATTCCCGCACAGACCGCACGTGGTATTGATGTACGTGCCCGGAACAGAGATGGAGGCGTAGTGTTGTCCGTCGTAGGTCACCAGCAGGCCAAAGTCAGTCTCCAGGGCTGTGGACAAGCCACTTTGGTAGACTTTTATTGCGCCCAGTTCCAGGGAGACGGGTAGGGACACCATCAAGTCATCCACCTGCAGGAAAAACACCAGATGACTGAGCCGGCGCACGAAATAGCAGAGCCCTCATACCGGATACAGACCGGAGCCATATGGCCCCATTATGGGGCGTTAGGGTTTGGGACGTGCGCAGGAGGACAGCCGTCGGTAAGCCACAGGCATTTGCCACTACGCCTGTCACCCGCAGGACACACGGGGCCCAGGAGCGCCATCCCACGCTCCCACGGCTGCCGTCGCGGTCTCGCCGCTGCATCGGAGGAGCCGACCTGCCAAGTTCTCCCCTTTCAGCAGGGCTCTTACCTTCGCTTTCCCAAAGCTGCCCTTGGGGAGGACGATCTTGTGCGAGTAGACCTCCACAAAAATATCCCTCAGCCAGGAGACGGAGGAGCCGCCTCGGTTCTCGTTCTTGGCCTCCACATTGAAGTAGGGCAGCTGGGCGCCTGGCCAGCACTGCCTGGCGAGGAGGTAGGAGCAGGAACCCTGGAAGTGAAAGAGGAAGCCGTCGAAGGTGTGGTAATGTGGATCTCCGAACACCACGCAGGTGCTGCTCTCCACCGGCACGCACTGGAAGAACTTAGTCTTCGGCTCGCACGCTTCAAAGGGGCCGCAAGCCATCTCCTGACAGAAGATCTCGTTGTTGAAGTCCAGGCAGCGGCACTTGGTGGTGCAGTTGGCGCTGTCCCAGAAGATCTCCCCTTGACGGAGAAACTGCCCTAGAAAGACAAAAAGGGAAAACCCACGCTACATCACTTCTCTTAATAGAGGAAGATGCTTTAGCTGCACCACGTCAGTCCTCGGAGGGGTCTGCCGGCCCTTCGATCGAGAGCGCCGCCAAACCGTCGCGCCGCTGGGCTTCTCGGCCGCTTTCTTTGTGCATACTCCAGGCAGGAGCCCCTCACCACAGCGCTGCAATCGCAAGCTTCGTTTTCAATGCACGGCGCGTCACCTTCAGGTCCTACCCGCACCGCTAGTCCACCGGATGGTGCGAGCGCCGTCACGAATCCGGAGTCGCTGCCGCACCGTGCAGGCTGGCTACCTCGAAGGCTCTTCCTTCCATTTGGGACACCTACCGCTCTCATTCCGCTTCAGTATCGCGGCACCCAAGAGCCGTTCGTGTGCTTTTCTCCAAGGGAAAGTCCACCGGTAAAGCTCATGCCTTCTGGAGGCCGTTTCTAGTGCTGTCGCTGTACTTGCGCTGTCCCTCAGCTTTGTCACCATCTCCGCAATTCCTCTGTTGGCATAACTTTGCCGGTCAAGGAGCAACCCTGAGGCAATTCACTCCCATTCAGAAAACGCTCATAGTAGTTACGAAACCAAAGAGCTGTTGATAAGTGACTTCCACACCATACACCAGTGGCGACGGGAAACGATGAGTGATCGCACAGCAATAGACTGAGCAGACTTGCTACGTGGTGGTACTATTAAGGGAGGCAGGTTTGTCTGGTGAGAGACGTGAGAGGCAGAGAGAAGACGAGAGAACAAGGGTGGCGAGTACCCGTGAGAGTTTCCCTCTCCTCCATATGGCCCTCTTTCACACTTCTTATGCGCGTGGCTTCCGCCGTGCGCGCTGCCTGAATTTACCTCTCCTAAACTTTTTGTTCTCTTCCTTGCCTCCTACAAAAAGAAGCTATTTTCCGCATCCCTGCAACAAACAACATCTCCTCTTAGGGAGGCCCACTCGCAAGGGCTCCCGCGCCAGCCGTCCCAGACGACGCATCTCCTCTCACTGGGCGGGGACCGACTGTCCGCCGTAAAATGTAAATCCAGCAGTGGTATCTACCCACGCTGCCCTTGTTACCTGCAAATCCGAGACCGGCTTTCAGCCCCTTTGCAAAGCCCAACCTTTCTTCCTGGGGTCGGCAGCTGGAAGCGGCAGAAGTGGCTGCACCCGAAAACTCTGGCGGGGCTCCAAGAGCCTCGGGGCCTCACGGACCTTTTTGGCTACAGTCCTAAACCCGGACCTAAAGATGCAACATGTCTCAGTGCGGTGACATCTCCAGTGTCCGTCGGCAAGCGACAATCCCCTCGTGCTAGAAAGACTCCCGGAGCACAGCGGATGCTCCTGACAGTTTTATTTGTCAAATGGTAATCTCTCTGCAGCCGAGTCGCTGTGCAGTCGCTGTGCGCATTTATTAATCCTTTTATATCCTCACGCCGGCAGTGACACAGGCACGGACACTGTAAGTGTTGCAGGGGCGTGGCATTTGTCCTGCCTGGAAAACCTGCTATCCCTCCTGCAGAAACGAGGGAAATGGAACCACACCATCAGCTCTCCCACGCTGGGGGCAAGAGGAAATTGCCGTCCGCAGGTCTTCCTGTCACCACCATCAGGGTCACGGAAAAGAATCAAGATGATGGCTCAGTGCCGTTCGATCCCTGCAAAACACTCGAGGCCCATCCACCCTTGACTTCGGCTTAGGGTTCTGCTTCTGGGCCACCAGAATAGAGGCTTACAGCAACACCGTGCTACTCAAATCCCAGGACGGACAAAAACCTGGCACAGGTGACAATTTCACTCACTGGTGGTTGAAAGCAACACCGAGAGCTGAGAAGACTCCCGAGTGTTTATGGGCCCCGCTCAGTTTTCTCAGAGCTGCCAAGTCAGCGCTCGTCCGCACGGAGAATTCGCTGCAATTACTCCTCGTGAGACGGGTCCGGCTGCCCGTGAGCGTGTCGACATCCCCCTGGGAGAGGCAACGCCAGCCGGGACCAGGGGCAAACAATGGCTGACTATGGCTTCTTCGCATACGCTGCCGAACATGCTCTCCAGCTAAACAAGTCATGCCAAACCTCTCTGTCCACTCTTCAAGGCATCAGCTTTTTGCGCTGGGCAGACTGATTATTATCACTGGAAGTCGGCCGATGACTTTGTGCTGTGCGCAGCAACTACAGAAGTGCACAGGACCCGAACCCCGCTCGAGTGCTTCTGTCCCCGCCGCTGCAGTTCGAGGGGCTGCCTTGGCACCAACACAAATTGCGCAGCAGTCCAGAGCGGTCAGGCACCTCTCCACCAGCTTCCCAACAGCATTACCCTTTGCTGCCACCGCACCCCAAGACTTGACATACAGCAACGCTGTTTGCCCCTTACCTCTCAGGCTGCAGCCATTGGCCGGATCTATCTCTCTGCCATCTATTTTGAAAGCCCAGCGCCCGGGGACGTTAACGTTTGTCGTTTCTTCGATATTGACTATGTCTGGGGTTCTGGAGCCCGGGATGCTGAAGAAGTTGGTGATATTTCCACCATTGAAGCCAGCCTAAAACAGAGAGAGAGAAAATTTCATCACACATCTTTGCTATGGGAAAGCAATGCTGCTTTTCCGCACTTCCCTGCCCCGTGCCCCCCCAGTGATGACTCCTTAGCTTATCTTTACTTTTAACGTCTCTTTCGGGGGATTTCAGGTACTATAAGCAGTACGGATGTATATTTCTGCGTTTGTGTAATATATACCCACATATGTATGTACGTACATATAGAGCTATGGCTAGTGGTTGAGTGGTCGACACACAGTGACGAAGCAAGGCGCCCCTCGGGCAGGGAACCTCGCCCCCCTCGGGTGGATGGACTGGCTGTGGCACTGCTGCTGACATCAATTTTTGGGGTGCTCAGCCCACTGTGCCCAGCACTGGGCTTGCAAGGCCAGTGCCGGGGACGTTGAGGGACTGCGTGGCACGAGCAACATACGGGCACCCATCTGACAGCTCCACAGAGGAGCAAGAGCCTCACCTGGGCCATCACCCCGCCGAGACCGGTCAGGGGGTCCCCTCCGCTGGCTGTCCCCGTGGTCCAGCTGATTTCATGGTAGTTAAATAGGGCAAAAGACGACACTCCGTCTGTGATCAAGACAGCTTGAAAAGTGTTTACCTGTTGAAAACCATAAGCACATTCCCAGGGTGAGACTGCTTGCCTGCCCTTCGGCCACGTCCGTCTCCGCCAGCTCCCATCCCCGCCACCACCTCCGCCTGGGAGGACACGACCGTCTCCGATCCGACTGAACGCCGATAGATGGCAGCATGAGAATAAGCTCGCAGGGGAAAAAAAAAAAAACAGTCGGCAGGGTTCGGGTTGTTATGACCTGTTATCTTCCATTACCCTATCTTAGCTTTATTCCCCGCCGCGTTATCTTACCCACTTCCCTTCCGCAGTCGTATCCTACAATACTGTTAACAGTGGATTACGTCCAAGTCAACCACGTATATTATGCACCGCGCTCTGCTGCCAATTCCCCTCGCTAGCTGCTCAATCCGCTGCTCGTGTTCTTCCTTTCACTTGAAATGACTCTGCATTTCCAGTCCCCCTAACTCCAGATACCTTCACGCGACCGCCAGCCCGGGCCCCACGCAAGAAGGGCGTGCTTTGCCAGCCGGCGAGGGCGGCACTGCCCCGAGCTCTTCCCTTTTACGGCCACACAGAAGGACAGAAAAGGCCTCTCCCCTTGAGATATCCCCTCTACCCGTGCAGATCCAGCAGCAGAGAGCTTCACGGGGGACTAACAGGTCATTCACTTCCCTCAGCTTTCTGCATTTTCCTGTCCTTCCCGTCCTAGACCGCTCTGCGCTGGGACCGTGCCGTGATAAACGCCTGCTCCTCCTGCCTCTGCACGAGCAGGATTTCAGCAGAGGACAAGGCTTGGCCTGCTCCCCTTTTAATTATTCAAGACCACTACTGGGAGCCCAGGTACCTGGGTGCTGCGAACCGTGAAGGAAACTACAGCCACAGAAACAATTCTCAGGTGATCCTGCGACGCGCATCGGTCGAATCGTCTCACGCTAGAAACCGTAGGTCCTTCCCTGCCGGCGAGGACTGAGCTGCTCCACCTTACCAACAGTTCACACGTGCTGCTGGACAAAGGGAGGACTCCAGAGCCCCGAGGGGCTGGAGGTCGCTTTGCGCCACTTCACCTTCCCTTACAGCAAAGCCGCTAGTTTGATTGTTGGCACTGAGGTGAGCACACATGCCTGAAGACTGAGAAGGGGACCACAGAGCGGCACTCACTACTTGCATGCCACAAGGGAAGTCACTTCCAAGGCGCGTTAGGCTCCTGCCATGAGAAATCTTGCAAACGGAGGCGAAGCAGCCTGTACGAGCTGTCAGGGAGAGCGAGAGGTGTGGGCAGAGCTGCCTCACGGCAGCTGCAAATGGCACAGTTCACACCGGGGCATGCGGGAGAGCAAGCTAACAGGAAGCCACCGTTTCCGCTCCCGCACCCTTTCCTTGGGATTCTGCCTCCTGCGTCTGGCTTCCTCCTCACCTCCTCGGCACGCTTGCTCCCCTCTGCCAAGTCTTTTCCCGCCACTCTAAGATCAGAACGCACTAACACATAAAGGCAGCGCTGCTTTTTATAGCGCAACCGCGGCTCTTCGATGGAGCAACCGACCCTACTCCGGTCAGGTGCCTCTTGGCGAGTGGCGGGAGCTGACCTGGAACCAGGAGGTGTTGGATGGCCGGCGCTCCTCGTTAGGAGCGCTTATGTGGCACTCACGGGCAAACATGCGTCGAGCACCATAGCCATCTAATGAGGCTCTCGGAACCTGAACCCGTTTGCTCAGGCATCATCGAGAGACAGTAACCGCAGCATCCCCGAGGGCACGTTCGCACACTCGTTTTCTGCATTGCGATGAATTTCCTGCTTAAGTTGCATTGTGCTATTCCATGTGCCAACCCGGAGCCCCGGCCGCTATCGAGCGGGAAGGCTGCTCTATAACAAAATAAATTGCATTGTGTTGCAAATGTAATTCTTCAGGCAATACACGAATCTCTATATTGCTCGCTGTCTGCAAATATATATATATATATGTATTTTTTTTCTGCAAGCGCTGCCAGGACTGGCAAAAAATACGCATTAGATCTCAAGCCTCTCTAACAAATGGAAACGAGCTGAACTGTTTATCAGAGCCAACTCCTTGAGACAGAAGAAGCCAGCTTTTGGCACTCACAGTACACAAGCTGGTCCTAAACAACCCTTTCCCCAAACAGAAGCAGAGATCCCTCGCGCGCTACCTGCGCCCCAAGCTTCCACGCGGACCCTACCAGAGACGTGCCAGCGGTACGGCACAGACCTCCTGATGTCAGCTGCGGTCGCGGCTCGCCTGTTAACCAGATACTTTGAAGCCATTCATGCCCTAGACCACATCACACCACCGTCCCTGTCCTCCGAGACACAACTCGCACATTTATGGAAACATAACAGAGCTACCACTGCTGAGCCGCTAGCGTGACTCCGGTCAGTCTGGATCAGCCTCCCCATGCAGACAGGGCAGCTGTCGTCGCAAAAATGCTGTCAGTATTCCCTGTGGTTTTCTCCTTCCTACCTCCATATCCGCACAGGATTTCAGAGTGGCCATTCAATCCTTTTCTATGAGATGCCCCCGCTGCCCTCTCGGATTAGCACTGCAGAGAAAGCGTTTCAGCATCCGCCACAGAAAAAGCCATCACAATTTGCAAGGAAAAGAGTTTTTTGCCAAATGAATACAAATTAATGCTCCCATTTTCCCTTTCCTGTCTCCAGCTGCTCAGAGAGCGGATTACTTCCAAAGCTTAATTTAGCGCAGATTCCCGAGCTACACACTTTTCTGCCAGAAAAGCCCTCCCTCCTCACAAAGGCCGGGAGCAAATAACGACCGTAGCTTCATTTCAGAGCTGCCATGGCCTTGCAAGGCAAGCTCAGGGTACAAAACCAAGCAGATTTGCACTGAACCCCAGGTAGACGTGAGCAGTGGGGAGCGGAGGGCGAGTTACACCATCCAGCCTGAAGAGGGTGACGGAGAAGAAGGGAGCACAGAGCCGAAGGTTACGGCTGCCCAGCCAGCAAACGAAGGGCTTCCCCAGCCACCACCACCGCTCGTTCTTTCTGTTACCCTGCTAAGTGCGGGACCAGTTTATCCCGGACCCCTGGCGTGGACAGAGCCAATCCAGCATGGTCAGCGAGGGGCTGCCCTCCAGTCCCACTTCAGGACGGGATGCAAGCACACGCACGCTTACTCTCTGCTCCATCCCTGGGCACTCCGTGGCAGTGTTGGGAGCAGCCTGCTCTGCACGCACGCCCCGAGCACACGCACCTCGGCACGCTCAGACACCACACACACCGTGAGGCTGCTTTCGGCACCGGCTCCATTGCTATCGGGTGTTTCTGAGTCTCACCCAACACCCTGGCCCATTACTGCCATGATAATGTGCCTTCAAACCCAATCATTCCTTATAAACGGGTGGCGCGGAAGCGAGTGGGAGCCTCAAGTGGTTTATATCACGACAGAGCTCCTGTTCAACGCCAACCCTTTGGCTCCTTTCCACAGGCCTGTCTTCCAGGGTGCCTCTAGCCCCTGCACAAATAGCCCTCTTTTATCACTGCGGAAGCATGGGAAAGTGAAGGTCACGCATCACAGCGTGGAGGGAAAATGAAATCTGCATTCGTATCTGGCAACAAATAACCACGCTGTGATCAAGGCACGCTGCCTAGAAACACCCGAGAGGCGATGCTTTCCCTGGAGATCTGAGAGCAGGGAGCGAGGGAGCGAACGACAGGACCGTGGTGCTTCTCTGCCCGAAAGGGAACTGAGGAGCAGGAGCACAAAGCTAGTGACTCAGTTTTACACACAAAGGCCAGCACAGTTATCTATGCACAGACATCTACTCAAACATCAAACACCACCCGTCAAGAAGCACAGCTGATCGCTCTTACCGGAGTTGTGCTGCTTCCTCCGTAGAAAGTGACTTCCTCCCAGGTGACGATGAAGATCCAGATGGCGGAGAAAGAGGACATGTCTTTGAAGTGCTTGCGGATGTCTTTGGAGGCTCTCCTCAGCAGCTCGGGGTCCGTGCTCTCCCTGTAATAGATTTCTCCCCGGATGCCGTTGTGCACGTCCGCCCAGAATGGCGCGACGAAGGCCCGGCCGTCCGTCAGGGGGAAGGCTTCTGGTGTGAACTGGCTGACGAGCGCATTGAAGGAAATCACGCCGTTGTTGTTCACCTGCACAGAGACCCGCTTTTGTTTGAGCAAGCCTTTGCAGGTAGCAGAAAGCTGCTGCTTCCTCAGAAAATGTGGGATGAGTGACTTTCTGGCAGAAGGTGCCTTATAATACTGACAGCCTGAGATTATACTACTGACATACAGAGAGTCAACTTCATCCTACCCGTGGTGGCCAAAGGCTGAGTGTAGGAAGACCCAGGGCAGGACAAAACCCTGCAAAGTCGGCACGGCAGGGCTCCTACGGGCCAACACAGGAGAGATACCCGTCAGAGCGGGATGGCACCCGGCTCGGCAGGGACCCTGCCTTGGGGCCTCGGGCTTATCCAGCCTTTGGAGAGCAGCTCTGCAGCACTGAGACACCCGGTCGAAGAGCACAGGTGGCCGCAGGGCACAAGGGCTCCCCGGCAAGAGAGCTAGAGCATCGGGCCTGCCGCCTTCAGCTTCGTCCTCTGCAACAGATCCTGGGGCTCCCCAGGAGCAGCGTGACACATGGTGCCACGGGCAGCCTCCCCAGAGTCCGCCGAAGACGCTCTCCAAAACAACCGGTATTTCTGCGCAGCGTGGAGAACAAGTGGCCCTGCCGTCCCGAATGCTGATAGCTCCCACCACACAAGGCTGTGAAACCCCCTTGGGATTAACGCTTTCCCAGAATGGCTATGTACAGATAGAAGCTGGTCAGGCAGGCAAACAAATGAGCCTTTGTCTCTCTTCTGGACCTGTGGGGCTGGCAGGCTTAAATCCCGCTTTGGACCGGGCATACCCACCGACACCACCTTGCCCCAAAACACGGACGCGCTTGGGATCTGGCCTGGGGTCACGCTGACTTAGGCCCCTGTCTAACGCACGGTTTGGATGCACTCAGGTGAACCCTCTCTTAGCCCAGCCCAGAGGAGCGGGTGTCACCGGTGCCAGGCTTTCGCTGCGCTGCCATGTGAGAATGGCAGCAGCCTGTCCTTGTCTCGGGCACCTACATACGGGTCCAAACTATTGCCCTCTTTTTTTCCCCTGCAGGTCTCTGCACGTGCCTGTTTCTTGTCATGTAACAGGAATAATGTTTCTTGTGTCAAGGCCTCAGCTTTGCTGTACCATTTAATCACCTACAAAGAAAATTTATTGCCTTTTATATTCCTTCCCCATGAACATTAGCCCATTAAATATACCTTTGACTTTCTTAATCATAAAACCTATCAGTTCATGAAATCTAAGAACTTGTCAGGTAGGTGCTAATAAATCTTCCGATTCCTGACGACGGGGAGAGTGCGTTTAAAATGCAGCTGCTAACAGCGAGGAAAAGAAGAAAGAGAAGGTCTGGTCTGCTTCTCCACTTACATAAACGCTTCTGTACGGGGCTCCAAAAAAGATGAATGGGACGGAGATCTTAATCTCGGGAGAGCTTCCATCATCAACTTTGGGCGTTTTTGTGTCGTTCTGCCAGAATGGATACAGACTCGCCATGGCGTGAGCTGGAAGGAAAGGGAGAAGAGTGCTTATCGCCACATCGGCACCAGTGCTGACTTCAGAGAGGCCGTGGCAGCGGTCCCCGGGGTTGCCTATCCCCAAACGCTGACCTCGTGTGAAGGGCTAAATCGCCGCCTTGCCCTCACCTCCTTCCCCCGCTGTAGACACGCCGGGGATGCCAAAGGGCTGCTAAGCCAGGCAGGGCTCCGGGGCGGGGGTGAAACTCTACGCTCTGCACTCGAGGCGGCACACTAACAGCGACTAGCCAAACCAGTACCTGGCCACGATGCCATATTCTGCATCACTGCCGCTGATGAAAACAGCCCCAAAACCCAGCATCGGCAGCAGCCAGCAGTTGTCTCAGGTCCGAGCAGAGGTGCTAGCTCTGGGACTGGCTCTGGGACAGGGTCATTGGACAGAGCATCATTCAAAGGGACCACTAGACGTGTGTACAGCTCGCAGCTGCCCATTTTACTTTCCATGCGACTGTGCCTGTGTCTCGGCAACAAGGACAACAGCTCCATCCCCTCCCGCTCCAGGATGGGGGGTTTGCTGTTTCAGATGGTGAGGTGCTCAGGTGCCTGTGGACCAAACAGCACCCAGACCGACCCCCAGAGCCACACTCCTGGCAGCAGCTGCCCTCCTCCCGCCTGCATGGCAGAGCCCTCCCAGGCACCAGGGCCAGCCCGCCCCACCAGACCCACAAGTGCTCCTGGTGCTGGGATGCAGCCCGAGGCGTCACGACTGCTCCGACATTTCCTGGTAAAATTAGGTTTCCTGCTGCAAGGCCCTGCCGGTGAACATCATTGTCTCTCCAAAAAATATTTCAGAAGGCAGCTTTGATGTGTTTTCATACAAGCCTGCCGCTTTCTACCAGACTAAACTCCGTCGGCTTGAGTCGCGAGCGGGCACTTCTGGCCCGAGGGCACACGTCCTTTCCCATTCCAGCCCCTGCCAGATGTCTGCTGTCATCTCGTCCCCTGTTCCTTGCAGTTCGCTACCGGTGTGGCTCCTCACAGAGCAACTGGGGATTTTGCAGGGTTTCCCTCCCCCTTCCCCCCTCTTTGATGTAGAAAAGCAGCGCCCTGTCCTCGCGACATTCAATCTCAGCCGACATGAGCCACCGGGCTCTGAACAATCCCGGCTCTGTTCACCTGGATTCGGGATAGGCTTGCATTTCCCAGGCCCTACCCTGAGCTGTTCAGGTGCCTCCAGCCGAGGACAGTTCGCTCTGTGCCGCACCGTTACGCACACAAGAGGGAGTGTCGGTGTTGCCCCAGCTGGGGGATGCTCTCTCCTAGCCACCTGGAGGATGCTCCCTGCTCAAAACTGCCTGGGAGCAGAGAGAGTCACCATCCGACCCTTCTTCACAGGCTCGACCGATCTGACTTTCCTTGAGGAAAAGGAGACCGGGGAAGCCTGCCCTAACCCCGCTGGGATCCTGACTTTCTGAGACACATGCACGTGGCCCGAGTGCCCCGCCAGACATAAAGGGAGGTGGCTTGTGACGGTGTCTGAGCCGCAAGCCTGCTTTCACAGATATATGCGAAGGGCCGCAGCAAAACTCCTGCCTGCCAGGTAGTAAAACGAGTCGTTTCACGGCTGTTACGCACCTGACCAGTTATTACAGCTAAGGCATAGCTACGAGACACGGATGTTACTCCTCTTTTCAAAGAGAAACCCCAGCACAAACTTCTCAATGCCAGCTTCTTTACGACTACTAACGTGACACTACCATACCTTTGCACGCGTCACCTCTTCCAGCCAAGCAGCCCAGCGGGCACACCGATTGTGATTTTGGCCCCGGTGGCATTTCCCACGGGTGACCCGGTGGCCTCCTTTCCCGCACGAGGAAGGAGAGCCACAGGTTTTGCCTGAGCAGTCCTCAGCCCGACAGCAACTCGGCAGCTCACCAGGGAAAGGGCTTCCACGTTTCCCAACTCCCCAGCTCTACGTTGCCTTGCTAGAGGTCCTCAAACCAGCCACGCATCCAGCGCCAGCCACACATCGAGCGCCAGCCACGCAGCGCAGATCTGCCATGTTACCAATCATGGTGTGGGCTCTTTCTGCCCACACCAGCTTTGCTTGCCCTTCCCCAAATTGAAACATGGCAACGATCAATTTCTCCGCCAGACTAGCAAGCTGCTCCTGTGCTTCTCCACATCATAGAAAGTCGCAGCTCAGAAAGGGTGCCCGGCTGCCGGCTGGTCTCACCTCCTGCCCAAAGCAGGGCTGACTCCACGGTCAGAGCAGGTTGCTCGGGGCCTCGTGCAGCCCGGATGCGAACATCACCTCTACACACAACAAACCACACCACGAGGAATGGGGTGCGAGCGCTGGACGAGGCTCCCCGCGGCAGGCTGCAGCCCTGCAACCCCGCCAGAGCCACCCCCGCGTCTACTCTTGGATGTCCTCCGCAAGCACCCCAAGGGAACCTCACTATGCGCACACCGTGGCGTTTTGCTGTCGCTCACCCAATTTGTCCTTTCCTGGACATAGGGCGGTCAGCCTGCTCGGCAATCCTAACACCAGAAATGTTTCAAACTCCTATTTCCTAGTGACCGGCCAGACCACCGCAACGTCTGGAACGCCCCATGTGCACACTCAGCCATATAGATGGTACATGCACACATACATAAAACGCTCACCGAGCTCAGCAACTCCTGTGGCCCGTATGCCCCGCCGGCTTTGCCAGCTTCATACTCAGCACAGCGCGCCAGCTCCTCATTCAATGTAAACTATCGTCGCTTCATTGCTCTCACTCAAGCGAGGGCCATTTGCGCAGGCTGCCGATCCGTCTCCTGCGACGCAAGCTGTCTCTCGTGCAAAATTGGCACCTGTGCTTACCCACGAAGGTGCCCCAATCTCCCCGCTTAGCACCCACCCTCGAAAACGGTGATCCCTCCCTCCCCACAGAAAATAAGAAGTTCAACCCTGGTTCTTGTCCTTGCTCCAGCCAAGGGGCTGGGGGTGTTTGCCAGGCCCTCCGTACTTCTGGGGTCCCCGGGAACAGCACAGCTGATGAGCGTCGCCTCCCAGCACCCGAGCGGGAGACACTCACCTCGCTGCCGCACAGTTATCACCAGAAGGGCCACCCAGGCTCCGAGAAGCGATCGCCTGTTCATCCTACAGGAGAGAAAGAAACCCGGACACACATCACAGCAGTAGGAAACCGCATCCTCGAGTAAACCCTGCTGTCGCTTCCTGAAGCTGCTGCCGACACGTGGATGTTTCAGCGATGGAGGTCCCTCCGTTGCCCGGCAGACCCAAAATGCCTGCTCTGTGTAGACTTGTTGCTGACAAGAGCAAATCGCCCTGCAGGTACTGTCAAAGTAAGCCCATACCCACGCGGAAGCGCTGCTGCTAATTTCACACAGCATTTGGAAGTTGTAAAGCGCCCCAGCTCTCCGTGGGCTGTCTATTCTCCCACTAGTTCAAAAGCAATTCCTCCCTGCTCCGCTTAGCGCGGGGATGGACGCTTCTGCCTGCCTCCAAAGGGAACAGCTTCTCCCTGCTCCAAACGCACGAGCCGATGCAGAGCTGCGGTGTGCTCTCCTGGTTCGGGGGCTTCACACACCGCTTCGACTAATCGTTCGCGCTGGCTGCTAACACAATCACTTACCGGTTTTGACGAGCACGGAAGAAGCACAAACATTTACACAGCTGGGCAACTCCTTGCTGTACAGGAATCAATGAGAGAGAGAGAAGCAGATACGGGGCTGGGAAAATAAAAGGGAAATCCTGTGCCAGCTTTAATTCCTGCTGTGCCTAATGCAATTTGTCACTCAGTATTAATCCAATAGAAAATATCGCTAAAACACCTGTTTAAATTTCTTCGCCCGTCGCTTCTGTGCATTAGACAGCGGCACGGCTCACGTAGAGCTGCCAGGAAGGTTTCCTGTGCTCCCAGCATGCCTGCGCCCGCCGGAGAGCTACACGATCAGCTTCAGACACAATCTCTGTCCATACGTTACTTCTAGCCTTACTTTCAGTATCAGCCTCTCTACTTTCTCAGCCTTACACATCCCATGCGCTTCAGTTGCCTGCGCACAGCGCCTGCAAAACCCAGCGTCTCTTTATGCTCTCCCTATGGATCTGTTTCTATAATGTACGGGGACCAACAGATTCACCTCCTCTGAAATATATCCACACGCATACAGCGCAGGACTGTAGCAGGGAACATGCCATCCTCTGTCCCACATCGCTTCACTTGACTCCCGTTACCGGGAGCTTGGAAGGCGCGAAACAGGGTGGAAGGAAAGCTCCTCCCTGCTTCGCTGCTCCTCAGCGTGCCGCTCGCATCAACGCTGGCCACGGTCTGCTTCCAGCAACCGTGTTCTGCGTTGAGAAAAATTCATTCCACCACCAAAAACTTTTACCGCATCCCCTATCTTGGAAAAACGGTAAGAGGATGACAGAATTTTACATAGATGGTAAAAAATCTGAGTCCCGGCGAATTCGTTAGCAGAGACCCAGCAGGCAACGACTAGCTGAAACTATGGCAGACCGAGAACAAGAGAGAGACCAGCGCCGCTTGGGAAAGATGACAGACAATAAAGAATACGTTACTTAACATCTCACATTAAAAACCAGAATTTTTGAGATACGGAAAGAAAATTACCAACCTGTTCCGTAGACTAGAGGACCACTCAGGTCTGAAATTTTAGACCGATCTCAGTAGACCGGGGAGAAATCCTATGTCAATGGAGAATACATGCCGGTCCTCCTTTGCCAGTTATTGCTGATGACTGAAACGATGTCTCGGTCCCCTTGCTCTCGCAATTGAAAAGCCCGTTTTCTTCAATGCTGTTCCAGAGCTGGAGGAGTGTTGAGTTGCAATCGCAACTGTTGCCTCTATTGATAACCAGCAAGCTAATCTGGAGATCAGATTCTGGCCCAGAGAGGGAGAGAAGCCTCTTTCTTCCCCAAAAGCTCACCCCCTTCAGGTGGATTCAGATGGAAATGTCAGCGAGCCGGAGCTGGACTCACGGCTGTGCTGCTCGGCATCGCTTTTCGCTGAAGGGAAAAAAAAAACCAAACACACCCTCAGAAGAACCGAGCCCCTTCCTCCTTTGTGTAAGTGGAAAAAAGGCCCCGTCTATATAATGTTACAGGATTAGCATTAAACAGTGCTAGGCTTAAAGCTCTGCTCAAAGGCAGTGCCCCGAGGTTTCCATGCAGTTACCTTTCCATCCAAGTCTGGCTTTACTTTCTGTAACGCAACTTACTTCTGCTCTTACAGGTGGAAGAGGAACAACTTACCCAGTGCAGCGTGCTCTCTCCAAATCCCCTGGAGAGGGTTTCAGTGCTGTTCCCGTTCCCACCCTCTCTGGAAGGGCTGACCAGCATTTTTACTCGTGCCGGTAGGGAGTTACACTGGGGGACTGCTGTGAGCGTTACTACTGTTTTCACTTGTACCACCTGCAGTTCCCACAGGGATTTTCCCTGCCTCTGGGCTGCATGGCACATCCACAGCCCCCGCAGCAGTTCACCGCTGAACTCCTCTCTCGGCACCATCCCCCTTCTCTTGCAGGCGCCCGCAGCGCAGCCTTTCCTCTGACTCGTCTCCCCTGCGACAGCCCGTCTCTGCAAGTCCAGGGGTTTTGCTAGATACACAACTACCCTGAGGGACAAAACAGTGGCCCCTGAGCTGAGCAACTACCACGGATGCTTACTGTTCCTGGGCGCTCGGTGGCGGCCGCCGCTTGGCGAGCGTTTCCACTCGTGCTGAACAGCTCTCGCACACCCTCGCAGGACCGCTGCTGGCCCCGGAGACCAGTGCCTGCCAAAGCTTTGCAGGCTGTAAGACTCAAACTGCGATCCAGTGACTAAAGGTCTTCGTCCGAGCCCGATCTGTAGCCCGAGGGAAGATCTCCGCTTTAATTTCCTTCACATCAATGTCTGATAAGTGAGGGAGAGAGAGGCAGAACAGCAGCCGACGGGTGCGGGGTGCAATTGGCAGAACGCCGTTCGAGAGGACCTTCACAGCCTGCATTAAGGCTCAGTTAAGACAGGCGGTGCTCCAGCCCCAGCAGTCCATTGTGGGAAAACAGTCGTGTTCTCATGGACGTAGCCGCATGGCCCAACCTTGGCAGAAGAAGGATTTTCCCTTCTGACTTTTTGGCTGGGGGCGTTTTACTACCTATTTCCCTGCTGGGAGGCAGGTATCCCCCCCTGCGCTCCCCATACACCCTCTCCCCACCTTCGTCAGGAACGGAGCAGGGATCGGGTTTTTTAGCACCTAGAAGTCCAGGTTCTTTTCCAGGGCCCCGGGTGCTGCTGCAAGTGTGTTTAGTACGTTCACCCCCAAAGTGCCGTATCTTACCTCAGCAGTTTCTTTTAGTACATCAGGGCAGCAGGCCGTACACCGCCCCCACAGCAAATCTCGGCGTCTGCTTTCTCTTTATCCTCCAAGCATGGCCCTGCTAGCAGGAAACTGGCTTCTCTTTTGGTTCCTTTTTTTTTTTTTTTCCTAACATTTATTTTTTTCCCTTTTCTAACCCCAAAACCACTCTAGGAGGGCAGGGAGATTATAAAGCAGTGACTGACATTCCAGGGGCGGATTACTTCCAGCCTTTCACTCCATGCCCCCTGGCTCTTCCTTTGCCTCCCATTCACATTTTAAACATTACCAGCCCCAGGAGCATCCATTGACTCTTCTCACCCTGTTTTGTAAGACAGAGAAAACAGGTGAAAACAGGTTTCCCTCTGCTCTTCCGTCAGTTTAATATTCCGGTCCTGTTCGTCCTGGGCAAGTCTACCCTGATGAAGTTTGATTAGGTTTCACTGTCTCTTCGGGGAAGACTTTGTCTTCTAGGATATTTTCTTTTGCCAGGGGATGCTCCCATCAGGCAGTGCTGAGCACATCAGAGCTGAAATTCCAACCAACCACTTG
>VZSZ01002039.1:421172-445948 GCA_013398815.1 Ibidorhyncha struthersii | reverse complement strand
GCCTCTATCAGAAAACTTCCTTCCCACGCCTGACCTCAAGAAAACCCAAATATTTAAAGATGAGACAAGGGGGTCTGCGTCTTCTTGACCTCAGCAGAGCAACCGCAGGCAGCGATTACCCTTGTCGCATGCCCATTCCGAGGGAGCCGGCCCAGCCCAGGGAAAATGCTCTGGCATGGGGTTTGCCCAGGAGCTGCGTCCCATCCGGAGGGGCATCTCTCTCCTCCTGCCTCTCCTGAGGGTGCAGGCCAGCATGAGCTAAGTCCACGAGTACAGCTTTCGCTCTCCCAAAGGTGCGTGTTAAGCCTGCGGGTGAGACGGAGGGAAACGTTTTGCTTCAGGTAACACAAAAGTGCAAAACTCAGGACACTTTTTGTGTAAAAACTTACATAAGTTTATTGAACTGATCCAAACCAATTACCTATTTGGCCTGAATTCCACCGCTAAGTCTGCGAGCAAACCAAAGGCAAATTGTGGGAGCGATAAGTATATTCCCCGTGAGAGAAACCAGAATAAAAAATGAGATGGACTTACAGTTCTTCCTTTTTCTTTGACATTACATATGGATGCATCATTAATAGGGAGCAAGAACAGACCTTCATGTTTAAATTATATTTGAAGTTTCCAGTAACTGCAGAAAAGCAATCACAGAGGCAAAGGCCCGAGATGGCTAGAGCCCCTCTAACGTTGCTCTGGGGAAGGCGTCTCTCTACCGCCTACAGAAGTGCCACATTCCAATGAGGGAGGCACAGCTGCCAGCAATACATATTTTAGCCTCCGGGCTGCTTCCCGCACCTCGTTTGCATTTTCTAATCCGCACAGGAACAGAACCTACGGAATCTCATTTACAAGCAAAACCAGCAAGTGACGGAGGCAGAGCTACTGCATCGCCTTCTTCCGATTACAGACCCGAGTAGGCGAGGGCAAACCCAGAGCCTCTCCCCAGAAGCAACGAGCACCATTAGGCACAGTTCCTCTGAGCTGCTCCAAGCCGCCACGGGCCGCACGATCATCTGCCACCGGGAGGTAAGTAACTCCCAATACAGAGGATTACAAATCCCGCCGAGGGAGCAGAGGACAGTTGCCACGCCACACGTATTCATACCATTGCCAGTTAGGCGCTCCGCCTGGAACATCTGGTCAAAACATGGATATTCAATAGGAATGTATCCAAAAACACAACGGCACAGCACCTAATCTCCACACAAGGAGCCGTACGACACTTTGGTATATAGCTGTCACCTAATTCCTTCCGAACCAGGTGCTTTTCCCACTGCATAGACTGCCCGCGGCAGACTTTTATGCATGAACTAGCATGAACAACAAAACAATTCTTGACAAAAGTAGCCCTCGGATAGAAGGACACAAAAGATAGAGAAGCTTGCAAATCTATTTTGTCTTCTCAAAGGAGCTCGACAGACCCAGGGACCTTCTGCTAACGTGGGTATACGCTGACACCACCAGGACACAGCCCCCTGTGACACTGCACCCATTTAATTCAAACCTCCTGCCCTCACAGGACCCTCGTGGATTCGCGGTACCCACCGTCAGCCCCAAACCTCCGCTCTTGCTCAGAGCCCTCCCCTCTCTCGCCAAGACACGGTGCCCTGTTCTGCGGTAACATGGCACACCTACCAGACCCTAACCCAAACGGTACTACAAAAGGAAAGCGAGCCAACTTGGGATATTTTGCCACACTGGTTGCAGGCCGTTTGGCCCTGCTTTTCGAAGTCTATCATCTGGACACATTCTCCCTGGGAAGCCAACCAAGATTTTTCTTTTTCACCCAGTGAGTGCTCTGCTAGCTGCACAGAAGGTGAATGGCTTGAGAATGTTGTCCGGAAACAACCTTCCCCCGACAAAGTGGCAAGGCAGCGATATTCATATTGTGACTTTTGCTGACCCGAACAGAGCAGGGGAGCCGGTTTGGGCATTAGCACCAAATCCCTGGCAGCTACGTGGCGCCTGTCAACCTCGTATGCCAGTAGGTGTTCTCTTTTTCCCATCTTCCTGTTCCCACCAGGTCCTTCGTAAGTAAAAGCATGATTTACTGCCAGTTCTGAACCAGCGCAGTGACAGCACCGTTCCCTACACAGACCGGCTAACCTTTTGTGGGCAAAAAACCAAGCACATCTTTAACATCTGCTTTAACATCCCACTCGATTCTTTAATGGTCTTTGTTTATTTCCTTCTCTGAAACCGAGACATTTAATTGTGCTGAGGAAGATTGGTCAATAGTTACAGCATCTCATTAATACCAGTTACAATGCCATAAATATACCCACACAGGCAATTACCGCTCTATAGAATTACGTCAGAGATACTTTTGCATCCCTGTCGGTCGCTTACCTCTGACACTGCAGCGACTGAGGGATAACCTACTTAAAGTGGGGATCAAGGGGAGAAATATGCTTCTAATATTAAACAACCATATTTTCATAAAACTTTTTTTTATAACAAAATATCTTATTAAACACAACTTTTCCTATGCGTAAGTATGTATATATCATACAGAGGTGTTGGCTTAAGAGTTCTGCTATAAGGCAGCAGATGCCTTTCTCTGCCCAAATGGAAAATACATCTTCAGTAAAGCTCTAGCTTATAAAAGCATCATCTTATGTTACACTGCCACCATCTCCCTGCTCTTTTGTTTTACGGGTATCATGGCTTTGCAGCTCCGTGCCACGGCCTCTACGTTACCGACGGTGAGTCTTGCTCCATCTCCTATTGCTCATCTCAACGTGGCCAAGAGACTGACGTTTTTGGCCGGGGGATGAGGCACAAATTATTAACATGTCTTAAATCCTCCTACTTTGAATTGTTACTCTGGATGCGGAGTAGGATACTCCCCTCCCAACAGTCCCCACACCCTGAACCTGAAGACTATGAGATAATACTTTGTCCCCTCCCCATCCTACCCAACCCCACGATCTAGGTAAAATATGAAGAGAAATACACAACTTCCAGAACGTAGGAGGAGCTTGGTGATGTGCACAGAAGCACCATGGGAAAGAAAGTGCACGTGGGGATGAGGGAGCACTTCAAAATCAAGGTCAGAAGTTCACGTGTAACCAGAGCCCTCACTGCAAAGCTTCAAAAACTACTATGTAGCTGCTTATAACTAGGGAATGTGAAAAGTCTTCAACCTGTCCGGGGCGCAGAGAAACAAGGGAGGACACGGGAAAGTGAAATGAGATGCAGAGGAAGGAGGGTTTCATCGCACAAGAAAGGGAATCTGCTCTGCAGTAGAAAATGGGGGCTCATTTCAGCAGCAGCACGCGGTGCCTACAAGGTGCGTGTGGAGGGAAGCCAGTACAGACAGTGAAAACCTGCTTTACTATACACGTGAGTCTAGTTGCTCTGTTACTCATCTTCTAGAAACTGATCCGAGCCAACACATTCTCCTAGTTTGGACCCTAAGCAGGGACCCCACAGCCAGGGGCCCCAGGGGAAAGTGCTAGGTTTCATTTCTGGTGCAACAGCATTAAACACAAACGTCAACTTCACTCTTACTCTCTCCCAGGAGAGCAATTCCACCCATTCCACTTTCAGTACAAACTGGTACAAGGCTAACTGCGTACCGGAGCATCTCTTCAGCACCGTGGGGATGCGTCACGGCCGATGGGGGAATCTGCACTTCAACCCCTATTTGACCTGTTATTCTAGAAGCCCTTCCAACGCAACACCATTCCAGCGCCTTCCAAAATTCACTTTGCACTGCATACAAGGGTCTCTTTGCCTCCGGACTGCCAGTGCTACAGGTTACAGACACCGTGTGAGATGGGCGCAGCGAGCAAATATTTTTTTTCCCAAACAAACAGAATAGGACAGCGTGGATATAGAGCATGCGTTTTGAAAACAGTTTCTTTCTAACAGGGTCTCTTTCTTTCCCCCACTTTGTGCACTCATACAAACCAAACCAGTGGAGTTAATAGATGCACTAAATACCTGAGCTCAGAATCAAGCGGAATACTGTTTCAGATCTTTTCAGTAAACTCGAGCACAACAGAAGGTTGAGACAGCACCTAGCTGCAAAAAAATACTTCAGCAAGCTCGAGCTGCGGTCAGACAGCTAGGCCAAAGGGCGCTCTGGTGGAACCGAACCCCCCGAATTTAGAAAAAGCAAAAAACCAGGTCAAATTCTGCACCGAGCTATCTTCTCCCTTATAGGCTCTAGCGTTCTTTAGCCTGAACAACTGACCATTCATGCCAAATCACGAGTATACCGGAGCATCGAAGAAAACATCAAGGTATCGCACACACTGAAACACACGCACTGAAGTCAACTGTCACCTCAAGGTCACCTGCAGTGGATGGCGGGCATGGTTCTCAGATCAGGGCACTCCCTCCAGGCTATGAAATTACCTCCTACAGAAACGCAACCAAACCTCAACCAACCAACTGAAATAAAAACCTTGCAAAAACTCCTTAATGCATGTGTGGGTGTGTGGGGGCGTGTGTGTGCACCTCCGTGCACTCACAAGGTCAAAAGAGGCTATTTCATTCTGGGCTCCACATAGATTTTATCTCCATCCCGAATGCCGTAAGAATGAAGTGCTCGCGAGCTGTATTTCATCTCCTCAGGACCAAAGGGAGCTTCCTGGTCCAAGTAGAAGAGCAGCATGTTGCTCGTTGACAACTGCACTACAGTTTTTAAGTGCTTCTTCAATTCTGCCACAGTCTGATCGAGACGGATCGACATCTCTTCCACCTTATCCTGGAAGTGAACCTCCACCTTCACGCTGCTCTGCGGCCGAAGATCCACGACTGCCAGGGGCTCCAGCTTCCCATACTTCGTGACCAGCTCGTGATACCTGAAAAATTAAACAAGTCCAGAGTTATGGTTCAGTTGCTCGTATGGCCACTGCACATTTCACAAGTCAGTTTCTGTTTCACATTACGATACTCCCCATCTTTATCCAAGGACGCTACGAGGTTGCAAAGTATAAACGAACACCCGCACAGAGAGTACAGCGACCGGATGCCAAGAGGGTAACTGCAGATTCCAAGGTGTGATTCATCTAAAGCTGTCCTGGTTTGAGGTAAAACAGGACCAATTTTGTTCAGTAACTTTGCTTCTTAGCTGGGCCTCTTCTAACTACTGAAATTAACAGCATATTGTGCAGACAATGTTCGCTCTCTCAGAGTGATAAGACCAATGTTATGGCTGATGTCCAGACGTGGTATGCGGAGAGGCTCTTGCTTATACTTATCGCTATAACACCCAAGGCCAACCAACTTGGTTATTTGCCACATTGGAGTGTTGGAAGCAGAAAAACACAGTGGGGTCCCACCTGCAGGGAGGAGCGGACAGGACAGGTGACCCAAAACTGACCAACAGGGTATTCCATCCCATCCGCATCATGCTCAGTATAAAAGCCCTCTGAGGGATCAAAGGGCAAATGCAAGGAGTGGGAGCAGGAAGCCGGGGAGCAGGGAGCACTGGCTCTGGCTCCCTCTCTCTTCCTTCAATGGCCGACATCTGAGGAGGACTGTTCGTCTGCCGTTGGTCCCGATCCTGCCTGCAGATCCGGAATCCAGTTCCCGTCCGTCACTGAGTCCAGCCTGGGACTGCCCCAGTGCCAGCCGGTGTCGTGATTGTCATCCTGGGAGCTTGATACGGTTTTGTATATATTTCATTATTTTCTTTTTATTTTATTATTAATATTTCATTAAAGTAGTTTAGTTCCTTCTAAACTCATAAGTCTCTTTTTCCTCCTCTGCCTCCCTCTTCGAAGAGGGGTAGAAATCCCCAGTGGGATTTGGCCTAAACCACGACAAAAGCCCAGAACTCTTTGATGAGAGCTAAAACCAGAACCAGGACAGCAATAAGCTGTCCTCATCCTCCATGTCAGCGACTGGCTGGCATATGGTTCTTCCAAACCATCTCTCAGTTTAACTGGCACTTCGCTCAAGGTGGGAAGGATGGATGGGGCTCTCGTGAGTAAAGAATCTTGCCGAGCTAGCATTCACAGCCCGTAAGTACACGCCTCTCTCCATACAAGTCTCCCACCCGGCAGCGACTACAGGAAGCCCCAGCTTTCTTCTCCATTTTCCACCTGACACTCTGACACTTTGGGAAGCTGAATGTTCCTCACGTGGCACAACATTCACCCCGATTACAAGCCTGATGACCTGAACAGGCATCCACGTGGAATAAATCTGGATGGTAGGGGTCTTGTTTTCTCCCCTCCCAGCACAACACTTCACAGGGCACACAGTGTTTCTCAGGCAACGTGTTTAGAAGGAGCACATAAAGCCCATCCACTCCAGTCACCTTGTCTCACAGTCCCCAAGCTGCACCGTGGCACTGACATGAACCCAAGCGAGCGTCCGACTAGGGAGAAGGTACCTAGCTGAAGAAGGTGAAGTTATCATCGACCTGAGATGTTTGAGCTGACTGGTCTCAAAACAGCTTCCTGAACAAAACTAAGCAGCAAAGCTCTCTACTCAGCTCCTACAATTTCAGAAACCCCAGCCACGGCTGCACTGGGCTTTGGAAGAAAGAGAGGATGCTATGCTCACAACAAGACTCTATGCCTCCTGATCCAGTGAAAACCCTTCACTGGAGAGTGCCAGAACCAAGCTAGCGCTCGCACAAAGCATAAGACCCTCAGTCTAGATTCACAGTACCTGTGGCTTGACGGCCTGACTGATTTTCAGACACTCCTGCTGTTTCCTAAGAGGCCAGCTAGGTCCCAACTGTTATGCTCCACTGAGCTCTGGATCACCA
Source organism: Ibidorhyncha struthersii (assembly GCA_013398815.1). Classification (NCBI taxonomy): domain Eukaryota; kingdom Metazoa; phylum Chordata; class Aves; order Charadriiformes; family Charadriidae; genus Ibidorhyncha; species Ibidorhyncha struthersii. The sequence continues at coordinate 439,215 of VZSZ01002039.1, read as the reverse complement.
AGATCACCCAATCAAGCTGAGCTGCTGCACAGTTTGGAAGCTGACCACAGATGGGGGACTCTTGCCAACTGATCCTTCACACCTGCCCTAAAATATCATGGCACTTTTACTAGCAGAGCCACACACTCTGCCATCACTTTCTCCTTGGAGCTACATTCTCTGTCTGTCCCAGGGAGCCATCCCCTGCAACGGAAAGCCCGTCTCGCCCTCCCGCCGCCTTCAGCAGGTATCGTTCCGATCACGCAAGGCTGCATCTCCCCTGCCTGGCTGGGAAAGAGGCAAAACAGCAAGACAAAACACAATGTGATTGAAATGACAAAGACTGAGAGTTGCCGAGAAAAGGTAACATTTCAGAGGCCGTAGAGAAAGCTTTTTTTGTTCCTGAGCCGAGCCTGAGCTGAATGCGATCGGTGCTGTGTCACAGCCCCTGTCGAGAGATGATGGGACCTGGCAGGCTGGGTGACCCCAGGGAGTCCTGCTGAAGGCAGGAATGTTCCTGGAGAACAGCAGACCCTCTGTCTGCCGGGAAATGAGGTAGGGGCCGCAACGCACTAGGATTTCCCCAGTCTCACGGACAAAACGAGACTTCACTTGGGCAGAGCGTCCAAAGGCAGGCCGGTGCCCTGCTCTCACAGTCACCCGAGTGATATGATCAGGCCTATGTATTTGGAAAAGCCATTAGTGCTGTGAGGAGACGCTGCACTCCCCATATTTTACCCACCGGGCTACTGCCTGCAGTAAGAGTGAGCACTAGCCAAGGTGTTGCCGATGGAGAGGATTTCTTTGCAGCATTTTCCACTGCAGAGCAGCAGCAATTTCTCACGTGCTGACCAGAAGTACCGCCATGATTCACGCGCTAAGGGAAAGCGCAGTGAACAGGGCTGATGGTGGGAAGAGTATAAAGAGAGGGACAATTTTCAAGGAAGCTGAGAGAGAGAAGTACTATGAGGGTGCTGAGACTACCCAAACGCGTGCTGTAAATATGTGCAGCGCCAGGCAATGTTGTCTTAAACTTTCTCATGCTGAGGAAAGGCAGAACAAGTTTCGCAGCCTGTTCCTTGCATGCTAGCTGCAGCTGACAAAGAAAGTTAGAAGTCTGAATATCTGGCTTCTCTCAAATCAATAAGGACGAAGGCCCGCTGCTCATATGGTTCTTTTGTACCCTGATAATAGGCACCCTGGAGACTTTTATAATCACCCCTCGCGGCCTGGCAGACGCTGGCTGCCAGAGCGGAGGATGCTGAAGGACTGAGCCTGGCTAAAAGTGTCTCTGATACCCTGCAGATAAACAGCAGACCAGAGAAGCAGAGGAGTCATTAAAAACCCACAGACACAGAGACGTCACTCAAGAAGACAGCCAATATTGGATTGTACGCTCCGCGCTCATTTTAACCCACGACATCCAGACAGAGAAATTATTCTGTCCATTTCCCTCCCTTCCTGATCCCTTTGAGCTGCAGCCCATGAAGACACGCAATGCAAGCAGGAGGGGTTGCCGTGAGAGAGCATGCTGTTTGCTTACTGCACACCATACCTCGACAGTCTTGAGCGGGGCTGCTTACACTCATAAGTTTTCTGTGCCCAAGTGTGTCTTCTTCCTCCGCATGAGGCAGCACTGCAATGCAGATGCTGTACCCCCAGCAACAACATGCGTGTGTCCTGATTAGATTCCAATTACAAACCACCTTTGGACAGACCATACCACATTTGGGAGCAAAGAAAAGGAAGCTTTAGCAACAAACACACACAAAATCCCTCTGCAAAGAACGCCAGGTTTCCCTTCTTACAAGGGACGCTGCGTACGGATGCAGGAACTGAAACCCAGCCCTCGGCACTAGGGACACTCTCAGCCATCTGCAGCCTCATTACAATATAGTCTGTAGTAGCATACAACTCCTCCAGAACAGAACAACCCTCTTTAATAGCCGCACAAGTCTCTTGGAAACGCTCCACAGATGAAGGGATTCAGACAAAGAGCCCATTGACCACAAAAAGGGCAGTAACAGTGTTCAAAGGGTAAGACATCAGGGGGGGGTAATTCTCCTGGATCTTCCCAAAATAGCATAAAGCTAGCACGTCGGTCAAGATCAGCCCGGCTTTTTTGGATGGGTGAGATGTTAGTACTTTCTTAAACGAGTTCCCACCTGGAAACCGACCCCAGCCGTGTGTAGCACTGTGCAACAATGTGGGTGTGCACACAGCCTGTTCGCAAAGTCCACATCCTAACAGTAGCATCATGCCTGTCTACAGCTATACCCCACCGCCTCCTTCTCAGCAATATATGGGTTCTGGATATGCAAGGCACCTGTCACCGTAATACCCAGAGACGTAAGTCCAGTGAGAAAAGATTCAGAGCCTGCCAGCTATTTATTTACCTTCTTCCTCGTGCACAAACCCTTCCTCCTGAGCTCAAAGGCAGCACACCTATTCCACCAGCATCAAAGGGCTATTTCACCCAGTCTGCAACCAAATACACCATTTTCGGCACAAGGGCCCGCCTTGCCTTCTCCCGGCTGGTTTTCCCGGTCAGCCCAAGCCCTGTTCGCCAAAAGGCAGGACGCTGCTGCAGCTGTCGGGCTCAGCTGCCCTGCTATTCTCCCTTTCTGGAGCCACGAACACAGAGACATGAAACAGTTTTCTTAGAAATAAAATGCTACGGAAAATAATCCATTTTAGGAGCAGCAACAACACGAGCTTGCAGTGCCCATCTCCCCTTCACCTTCCTCTCCCCTGCCTTCTCCGCCTCAGCTGCTATCCCTTCCAATATTTGTTTCAAATTTTCGGCTTCAAGGGCTTCTAAAATTACAAGCCAGGACTTGTCCTCAGAAAAAGGCACCAGAGGGATCAGCAGCTGTCTTGTCTCCCTGACTACACTAGTACCCTTCGCCTCTGAACTGACCCCGGTATGACTTGAACAAATAATATAATCGCTGGACCTATTAGTATTCATGCAAAACGCCGCGCCCTCATTCCCCATTCCAGCCTTCCCATGCCCTTACTGTATTAGCAGGTCACCCACACAGTGCTTTCAAAAAACAAGAGACACTTTACCTAAGAGTTAAGCTGGGGGAAACACTGATCAGATTCCGTTTGCGCCTTTGTCATCCGTATCTTCGGCCTTCTCTACCTCAGTGTGTCCCTACCTCTGTCTGTCCCCCCACGACACACACAAACACACTTTTGCGTACCCCCCTGTGTTAAAGAAAGGGCTATGAAGCTTTGCTGCCTGAGAAGTGCATGTGGGTTCTAGGGCAAAAAGCACGTAAACGCAGTGGCTTGCTTATCCACGATCCTTCCTCAGCCCATTAAGAAGCAGTAAGTAGATGCTGGCACAGAGGAGATACCGACTGAACAGCATCTGTCAAAGTTCATTAGTTTACCAAGATTAACGGATCATTGGGCATACTCTTTTGGCAACGAAAAACCATCAGACTTGCGATTTGTGGGCCTCAAAGTGAGGGGACAGCTTCCCATCGCCAGTCACATTCCGCACACCAGATGGTCAAGAGAATTAGACGCCCCAGCCTGGCACCAGAGAGCCTGATCCGTACTGGCTTTTGGGGACTCCCAAACACAGGCAGATTATGAAGCTAGCCACGGGGGAGGCCAGGAAGCAATGAAGATCATGAACTGAACAGTCATGTTGTGTAATGGCACTTGACGCGGACACTTTAAGACCACATTTGACTCAGAAGTGATTCTACAAGTCATCAGACAACATTCTAATATAACAACATTAACTAAATCAGATTGAGGAAGGCAAGACAGGAGGAAGGCGAGGGATGTTTTTTTCATGGAACAGCTAGCCCAGTTTTCCCACGTAACCTCTTCTGTTCAGACATCTTTCCTTTTGCCTCGCTGCCCTTCTGCCCCTGCTCTCCATTCCACTACAAAGAATGCATACCTGAATGGGACTTCCTCCTCCGGGAACTCCATGTAATATCGGATGAAGAATCGCTCCGAGTCCTCCCGCTCCCCATCGGCAACAATGCTTCCGTTCAGCTTGACGATAGATGGCAACCTGTGTGCCGACACCAAGAAATACAGTCAGCGACAAACCCAGACAGGGTGACCGACAAGACAGTCACCATCAAACGCTACGTGCCACAACATTAACACACCAGGAGAATCCTGCCAGGTAGCTTACACCTCAGTCCCCGAGAGAGAGAGCGAGCGAGCAGGTGAGTTCCACGCAGTTTCTCCAAACACACACAAAACTAATTATTTTCATTTTGCCACAAATCCTCATCACGTGCACAGACATGTGTGAGACTCAAAACATTCTCTGAGAGGTAGAGAAATTAGACTTAACATTTCCACTGCTCCCACCTTCCCACACAATAAATAAAAGCTCAAGTCTTTGAGTGGTGAATTCATATAAAACGCCATCTCCTAACAGCCTCTTCCTCCAATTACCCGCTCCCAGCCACTCATTGCCATGTAAAGCTTCTGCTGAGCAGAATAAACAAGCAACAGACCTGGCTATTAGCAGCTTCCTGCGTTCCTCAGTGGTGTAGGACTGCAACAAAGGGATTCCTAGCAATTTCACTTCCTCGAGCTTGGGAAAAGAATTTAACTTGTCAATGTCTTCCCAGCAATGCAGACCTGCTCAGAAGAAAAGACTTGCTTAAACAAACACAGACAATACATCGTGTATCCAAGATAATCAGACACAGTCAAAGAACATACATGATAAGCGAGCGTCAGCTGCTGTTTCCTTGAGAAGTCGGCTTTTTGCTCATCACGTGCTGCATAAAGTCTCCTTCATTTGCTTACAAGAAAGAGTAGTTTAAATTATCTCATGCTGTTTTGTAAGTCTAGAAGGATGATCTCCATGGCTGATTAGGGAGCTTAGTTTTTAATGCACCATTCAGTCTTTGGCCTCACTGCCAAGGACTGACTAGCATCAGTTATGATGGCTGCACCTATAAAGGGACACTGCCTTAAGTAGTGTTAAAGTCATCAGGACTTCTGTCATTCTAGGCGCCACTAAATAGCCATCAAATGGCTTTACCTCACACACACGACCACCTCGGGTCCCGTTTCCGCTCACGACCCAACGGTAAAACAGTCCCAGAAGCAGTCCAGCCACTTAATGAAAAAGTCTTTAACTCGATTTCAGCCCCCTCAAGACCTGACATTTGGGATAACAAGGCAAGCAGAGGGGGTAAAACAAAAAAGCTGACGATGGAGCAACAGTACGGCCCCGATTACGTGGCGAGATCAACACTACTCGTCTTCGCTTCCCTTTGCTGTGACTGCAGAAACGTTTATCGCAATGCTTTTCTGAAGACTGTTCCAGAAGCTTACACTGCCGATGCTAGTTAGAAAACTGGTTTCTCTGAACAACATTCAACAGCTTCACCCACACAGCACAGAAAATGTGAAAAACACAGAAAAATTATTGGTACAAACAACATCAGGGGTCTCATTTGAGCTAGGCCTGTCAGAAAATGCCAAGTTCAAGCCCAAACCGTGTGCCACAACCACAACTGAGAAGAAGGGGCTCTTTTCAGACAAGAAACAAAACTCCTTTAAGTATCATGGCACACTGCGTGTGAGGCGGGCAGAGAGAGTTTCCTTTCCCCGTAGTGCTCGAAACACCTCTGCCTATGCCTGAAGCCATCCTCCAGGATTCAGTGTCAGCCACATTTACAGACAAACTGAGTAGAAGTTTGTGACAGGAGGAGAACTCTTCCATCTGATCTCTGGGGCGCTATGTCACCAAAGAGTGTCTGGTACTTCTCTGAATCACACCGCTCTGAAAGGGCCAAAAGCTCTTGTAGCTGGGAGAAAGCTAGCGCAGAGAGACAACCATCTCTGAAGAAGAAACTGCTGTCAGCCACGCATCCACCTCAGCAGGAAAATCTATGCATCTCTTCATGACCCCGTTGCGCTACAACTTCACTAGAAACCATTATCTTTAGGCTCATCCCTGATCTCCACGAAGCTCAAAGAGCCTGCAAAAAGTGGTGCCAGTTTGGAGTCTTCATGCGACAGAATTTTGGAGTGCAGCAGCCTTCCCTAAAACTAAAATAAATTTAACGTGCTCCTTGGGATTTCCGTTTGACTTCCAGCTCCCAAAACATCAGAATGCAACACAGAATCCAGAGTTCTTAAATACCTGACATCAAAATTGCAAGACTACTTACCACAGGAGCACTTGCTCCTCAGTGAGACAGTGCTTTCAAATCCAGCTTAACAGGCTTTTCTTCCTCTAGTTAGCTTTAAGCTTTTATTATAGGGATTCCTTAATGCTTACATTGCAGAGCATGTTAATAAAGTACCTTCTACCTTGGCTAACACTTAACTATCGCTTGCACAGCATATAAAGCTGTAAAGAACAAAAGAAGATGCATTAAGTACTCCTGCAGAAGAACTGCTGGCGTACGTGTCATCTCACAAACACAGCACAGCCCTCGAGAGCTGCCCTGCAGCGTTCTCTCTGAGCGTGGGGTGCCCTTCCTGATATGCCAAATGCTTATTCTCTTTCTGGAGCGTTGGCTGAAAATTCTCTGGGGCTGAAGTGTAAAAGCAGCCTCCAGCATAACTTGTGGTGACCTTCGAGTAACTAAGCACAGATGACAGACAGCTTGTGCTGGTGAATGCTCAGCTCTTACATGCCACATACCTACATATATGCTCATTTTACCCTGGATAAAACCAGGAATAAAAGGCAAATGGGATTCTTTCATCCCCTCCATTTCCAAAGATTTATTCACCCTTCTCCAGCCAGGAGCACCTGAGGCAGGGACAGGAAACAGAGGGAAACCACTAACGTAAAAACCCTTTGCCAGCTCATTTTGAATAACTGCCAGTCCACGCTACTCTGACTCATCGTTTAGATAACGACTAACTACCAAAAGCAGCAGGTAGAGCCCACAGAGACAGACAAGTTGATTTCTTGCATGTTTTCCTCTCCTAACGCTACATTCCTCAGGTCAGTGCGCTTCGGTACATCTGCCTGTGTGGCTCTGCATTAGCACCGTTAGGAAACCGGACTTCAACACGATAGATCTGTCGGGACCACATTTATCAACAGCTTTTCAAATCTGTCGAGAAGCCAGGATAGATTGGAACAAAGGTCACTGGGCATTTTCCTCTTTGCTACAGGAACAGAACCATCCCAAAGGTTTAGGCTCTCGCTAAGCACTTCTGCCTTCGCCTGCCCTCTCTCATACGTTGCAGGAAGCCATGCTGACCGCAGGGTAACACAGGCCTAAGAAGCAACCACCCCAAGACCAAAGTTGCAAAGTGCTTTACAAAGCAAAGGTGTTTTTCACCTACTCAGGAGTAGAGACCGATCAACCACTGTCACTTCTGCTGAAAACAAAAAGCATATATACTGCTTCCAGGCTCTCACCTGACTTGTGCAAGTTGATGGATCGCAAGTTGGGGAACAGCCTCGCTAGGGAATCTTCCGACTCTTCAATGGTCGTGAGGTTGTTGTTAGCCAGAATAAGTGTGTCCAGTGATGGAAACATAATTCCCAATTTTCGAATTTCAGTCCAGTCTTGAAGATTATTGTCAGTTATGTGGAGTAATTTCAGAGACTGACAGCAAACCGGAGAACAAGACACTGTTTCATAGTCATTAAGGCACAGAAAGAGTTCCTCCAAGCTGCACGAGGGAAGAAACATCATATCATCATCGCAAAATACCTTCAGAAACAGCTACTATCTCAGACACAGGGACCTGCATATCCAATTTTAACACGACTTTCTGTAACGGCTCTTATGTGATTTGAAACCTTGGTGTAGAGAAGACCTTTGAGCACTCCAAATGGAGTGATTCAACTATGTCTCTGCTCCCATCCATAAATTTCCTCCACAGACGAAAAACAGTCTAAGTGTTCCCCTAGCCTCCCAGTATTATTCGTGTAACAGGTTGCTCAGAGTGGTGTTCCACATTTGTGCCCAACAAGCCACCAACCCAACTCCAATAGTAACTGGTACCTGCTCTCAACGGTCACCACGATTTAAAAAGGTGGTTTTATACGACACAGATGACCCTTTTTCCCCACATCGCTGTTTCTGCCAAAGACGGCCGTTAAAGAAAGAATAAGTCCCACCAAGTTTTCAGATGACTAAACTAGCTCCCCTAATCCCAGGGAAGCATACAGTGGCCACGCAGGACATACTGCTGTCGTCATCTCCACTTACAAAGCTGTACAAAGAGGGATCTGTTATCAAAATAAAATCACCAAGGACATTCGGGGAAGCAGAATGCCACTGCCAAGGTGGACCGTGGCCAAGCCACAGAAATCAACACTTCTGCACAAAAAAGAAGGATGAAATATTACTTGACAAGTGGCCAGACCCTCAGACTTACATCCCATTCAAAAGCTATTAGTACAGGTATGCACTACACCATTCATTCTGCAGTGAGTCAGAGGAAAGTGTGTCACCTCCCACATTGTCAACACAATTATCCACCTCTAGTACTTAGATTTGGATGCAAAGCCCTGGGCTTTCCAGCACCACACAAGTTCAGCTTTTAAGAAAACATCAACTGTTCCCCTGGCCAGTTCCCAAGGAAAAAAAAAAAAAACTTTTTTCTCTTGCAATCATGTTCGCATCCTCACACCCCTCTCATCCCTCACCATGTGATTTGATAAGCCAGCCTAGACCTGCGTGCAGTGCACACCCCTTTCTACACCCAACTCCCCATGCTTACTCTGGTAATTCCTGCAGGATTGTGTGGACTGTTTCCCAGGAAGCTTTGCTGTTGTTGAGTACGAGTTTGCGAACACCAGCGAAAGACCCAGCACACCTTCTCTCTAAAACGGACAAACTGAGAGGGTTGGAACTCAAGTTTAGAAACTCCAAGTGGGGAACGTTGGACACAATTTTACTGACCTAAGTGGGGAGGGAAAAAAAAAAGAAAGAAAGAAACGCGTATCAGGCAGTAATCAGACCTCATGCAATAATATCCTGTCTCCTAAAAGAGGGCCCTTCGGAATCACCACGAGCCAAAGAAATGCTATAGGGAAAAAAATAAGGCTTCTGAATAACTACCTGTAATTCATACTCCAGCTATTCACTGATCTAGATTGATTGGTTAATTGCTCATTCACCTCAACAGTTCCTTTAATTACACTCTCCGAGCAGCTTGATAAGAAAAAGCTAGTCTCTTGGGAAAGGTCGTAAAATCCATCTCAAGACCAAGCTTCAGCAGCAGCATGTTACAGGACCCAGCATGCCATACCCCTCTTTTAGTAGGGAGGCAATGGGTACGTCTCTTGACTTTATGGCCAACACACTGATCACTCGCTCAGCTTTCCACTGCTCCCCACTAGCCACAGACCCTGCCATTTTCCCAATGTAAAAGACAGATAGAAGTTCAGTGTACACATGCAAGGAATTTCTGATTCGATTCCATTAGTCTGAAAACAGCAGCTTTCTTACAATCAATCCAAATGTTCAGGTAAATCTGCTTGGTGCTACTTTCTCTTTTTGTGCATACAGATGTGCACCTGAGGGCAAAGTAGCAGAGAGGTAAGGAAGAAAGACCAAGAGAGAGAAAAAACAGAGACGATGACTGTACAGCTCTGGAGTGCAGGACACATAATGGACTGTGTGATCAGGGTAGATGCTGACCTAGATACTGCCAATACACAAAAAGATACAGGAATAGGTTATTTAGATGATCAATTTGTAGTCATCTAATAATGATTAAGTGAACAGAGCATCCATTCGTAAAGAACACATCACATCACTCTAATTTTCCTCTTCGACTGACTGGGTAACTGATCCAGTGGGAAGTAGTATAAGCGAATGGCAGCTTCCGACAGCATCCACACCCCAGTCCCATAGGCAAACTGAGGACTTACAGTGCCTACGATATCACTGTAAGTTAAGGGTTCAACCCAAGGCCAGGAGACGTACCAAGGGAGTGTTCTGACAGAATACTACCCGTTATATTTTCAATGACCAAAATAATTCAACACTATGCATTTTCTTAACCTGTGGGTGACACTAAGATGGGGAAAGGCTGCATCGTATCGAAGTACGAGCCTAGAGACCAAAGCAAAGCCATCTGAAACCTGTAAGATAGAAGTTCAGTTCAAGGATAGTCAAAGCACGAACATTCAGGGAAAAAGACATTCATCCAGACAATAATTTTGAGTCAGAAAACACCTGGCTAGAGAGCGGCACTCCACCAAGTAATTGGGACAGGAGGTGATGAGGCAGACCATGACATACACAGGTCAATAACAGGGCCCATTTGCTAGCCAAGGGCAATTGTTTCATGCGAAGGCTGAATTCAAGTGTTGCATGTGTGATGCTGGAGGTAATTAGTCTGCCTCGCTTCACACTGATGAAGCCTCAACTTAGGTAATGTCATCTTTTGGGCACCGCGCCTTAGGAAAGAAGTAGACAAACTGGAATGACATCACAGCAACAAACACAACACCGGATTTAGCAAAAATGGCCTACAATGAACGACTGGAAGAACTGGATTTTTTCAGTATTATACTAAAATAGGAAAAAGAGACATGAAAGCTCTTCTTCATGAGTATAAAGGCTGTCGTTTAAGAAATGGCAATGAATGCTCCTCCCTGCCTGCTGAGAACAGAGCAGGGAGCAATTGGCTTAAATTGCAGCACGCGAGACTTACATTACATAGTTTAGACTATGAGGTTATTAGCTAAGCATGGGAACAGGCTACCCAGGGATCTGGAATCCCCATCACTGGCAGGTTTTTTTTTAAGAGTCGGGTAGATATTTATCTTTAGCGGATGGACAATGAAGACTTAACCCCATCTCGGTGGAAAGGGCCAAAGTACACAGAGGCCTTTCATTTTCTGCTCGTGCAGAAGCTGGCAAATTGTGCCGTCCAGGGTAGCCTAAACAGACTAAAGAGATAGCAGGGTGCGAGGCACGCAGCTTGCGAACGACAAGTGTACATGCAGCTCTCCCAGCTGCTTACCAGACGTGAGGTCAGCCCCGCTGACAGCAAGAGGCAGAACAGGAAGCGGAGCAGCAGCACCTCAGTACTGTTGGAGGGGGCCCTTCGGGGTCAGAATAAAAAAGCCAGGAGACACCACCCCAGTTCTTAGCAGATATACCCTCAGCACAAAACCATCTTCCCTAGCTCTGATCTCAACAAACCTAAGATCTCTCTCCCACCCGCTGAGCTAATACCTCGTAGGCTAACAAGGAAACAGCAAGAAGAGGGAAACATATCCCACTTCTGACTTTGCAACCCCCGTGCCAGAGCTAGACCGTTCCTGCAAACACTGCGTTCACTACCTATTTAAAGAAGTAGGAGCTTGATGCAACATAAACACATTATAATTACTATGTTGCACATTCTGGGTTTTTTTCCAGGTATTTCCAACAATAAACACTAACACAAAAGCAGAGCATAAGCCAGTGAGAAACTGTTACCAAGACTTGAACAGAATGTGATTGTTTTACTCATATTACATGGCATTTATCTAACGTGTTTCATCCAAGCACTTCAGCGGATTTTACAACAGCATTTAGCATTAATTAATGAGGCCTCAGAAATATCCTTTGAGGTAAATGTTATTAAACCTGTTTTGCAGATCGGGAAACAAAAGCAGAGAAAGAATAAATACCTTGCCCAGCATCACAGAATTGGTGGCAAAGCTGGGAATCAGCTCCCATTACTCAGACCTCCTCAGTTCTTATTCTGTTAAAAACTGCACTGATTATTAAACTCTTGATGACAGAAATGCCAGTTCCAGTGGTTTGCATGATAAAAAAAATATATGTATTTGTCACCCACAGGCCAAGATCATAAGTCACGAGGTAAATGGAGTGAAGTGCCCAAGTGGATTAAATAAATCATGTTTATTGCTCAGTTATTGTCTAAATAAATAAGCATCAGCCTCGAAGATGAGAAAGAATCCACACAAAAATGGAAGTCTCTCTCCTTTAAAGGAACGAAGTACTCTCATATCCTGCAATGTGTCTGCAGTCATAGTAATAGCCATAAAACTTCTTCAGAAAGATGCACATGTAACCATTTTACCTCATGCCAGTCTTCCAGTTTATTGTCAGAAAGATCTAGCTCTGACACATGAGCACAGAAGGCGGCGATTTCATTCTCATCCCCTGCACAGGTTATGCCACAGCTGTTCAGTACTAGCACGCTCGGAAGGTTGAGGCGATCTGAAACAGGGTAAAAGAAAAGATGCCCTCTGGTCAGCATCGTGTTGCTTAGTTACATACGGTAACAAGAAGCACACATAAGCATGACATTCAACAAAGGAACAGATCTACCAGTTATTCCACAATTTACATGTATTTCAGGAGCTCAGGATAAACACGCATTTCATGACAAGTGACTGACATCAATCAAGAAGTCTTCTGGTGTCTAAACATGAAGTACCACTCAGTATCAGTGCTCCTCAGCAACTAGATGTATTTCTGTCCCCACCGCAGCAAGGATGGGCCAGTCCTTCCTACTTGACAGTATGTCTCATATCAGCTCTTGCCAGAGCTTACGCTCTTCCCCAGGCATCTGCTGCTGCAGATAGGCTACACAACCAGGTGGACCCTTAGCTGTACACAGTCAGACTCCCTTATCCTCTTGTACTTAGCCCACTTGGGGTGACGAACAGCAGGGATGTATTTAAACATTTCTTCTCTAAGCTTTCACTTTTTCCCCAACGTAGAATGGTTAGCATTCTTACATTGTGGAAAACCTTAGGTCTCTGCTCTGCCTTTTACATTTCTGCTTCGGTTTTGCTCTAGTTCCTTCTCACGCAGGTAACCGTTCTCCCAGCTATTTCACAGACAAGGACTTGGATCTCAATCACAACCTCTTTTGTTATGGCCAAAATTTGACAAAGTTAAAGCTCTGGATTTGTAACAGGAAACCATTTCAACACTAGAAACACGCATTTAGGGAAGGCAAGCCATCAGTCTTACACTCTTTCACATACAATACCGCTCTCCCACCTCTGTGGAGTATCAAGATCCGTTAAAATTTAACAACAAGCTTCTTCCTGAAAAGGTGGCCCTCCTTCTCTCTCCTTAATACTTGACAGCTACACAACTAGAAACGGATTCTCACAACAGACAATTATCTGGAGCGATCTGAGCTTTCAGGTTTCCTGGCTCATTAGCAACTTCTTTAAAGGATAGCGTTGTACTTTGGGAATTAGTCACGACGTGCTTGTAAATCATGCCTCGGTCACATTTTAAGACTTAGAAACATGTGCCCTCTTTTCAGTATCCATACAGCTCAGGTAAGCAGGTGCTTGCACACAGGAGAGAGGGCACTGACTGAATATTCCATCAGGCCAATTTTCTGTTCGTGTTAATTTTGAGGGACATGTGGTAGATTTGTCCTCAACCGAACTCTGGCCATTTTTTCTCCTCTGTCAAAGTCAGTTACTGTAAGCTTCATCCAGCTGACTTCCATGGCTATTTTCCCCTTTGGGGCTGGTTATGATACAAATTGACCTGACGGAAATTTAAACTACTCTTACGTATCAAGATCGGCAAGAGGTTACATAAAAAAGGGGCAGTTCTAGTGGGATAAATGTGAATCTCAGACTCATCTGTACAAACCGAGAACCAAACGCTCACATCGGAGTGTGAGCGAAGACTAAAGGGTGTCAAATGGATCCAGTTCAAGGAGCAGGAAAGAGCAACACAGATTCTGCAGTCTAGGATGCTCAAGGACATACATGAGCAGCACAGCGCTTCAGACACACTTCTTTCTGAAACTCTCTCAGCGCAATAGAAGCAAAGGAGAGAAGGGATTTCTCCACTAGTCAGCATAAGCACAGTCAGAGAGCATTCGAAGCCTTGAGAAGAGAACCAAAGTAAACCACAAATTCATTGGAGTCACTTGTCACAAAAGAAGCCTAGCTGGAGATTCAATGACTCATCACTTGGCTTGAAACATGGTCCACTCCTGTGTAACACCAGACTCCTTCTGTACCTGCAGACATCAATGCAAGTTGATAGCAATGTGTGACTTCATTAGTTCGAGGTGAGGACCAACCTCAAATTTAGATCAAGGTGTTGTGTATTTGTTAAGCCATCACTTCATTGGTGTTGCAACCACTAATAAAATAGTTAGTACCACTGGTCTGAAGAACATAAGCTCCAGGGACTGCTGAACCCTCAAAACTCAGCACTGCACAGGGCCTTATTTCCATCTTTCATTAACAGTATTCCAATTCTGTTATGCTGGCAATGACAGGGGTAGGGAAACTTACTTGTTTTTTACAGCAACTGGTTCAGTCGCTAGATCAACTTTCTGTCTTTGTTAGATTCCGGTTTCTCAGCTCTTCAGTAAGAAACACATTATAATACATTGTAAAGTCTCTTTTTCTGGTCAGTTCAGGACGATTCTTCTCTCAAAGTAAGCAACGACAACCAAGAAACTGATCCCACCCAGAACCACACAGATGCTCAGAAAGACCAGAGCCCTACCTTTCATAGGTGAACCCTGTGGAGTTGCTGGGACATGCACCCCCATACCAGGTCCACGACGATAGGGGAAGTTCTCGGGGCTGTATTTCTCACAAAGAACTTGCATGAAACTCCTTCCGCTGGGCTGGTCCATGCTCCCTTCTTGGAGTTCTAGTTAACGCAGAAAAAAACAGAGTACATAGACAGTCAGCAACTAATAATCATCTTCAGCGGTGGACCTTGGGAACACAGGGCAGAAAGCAACCAGCTGCATCATGGGTTTTACTTATTCTGAACTGCACATTAGTGCAGTTAATCTCTTAATTCAAGATTACACTAAAACATTACCTGAAAAGAAACCAAAACCCAAGCTACACAACCTTGCTTGCAGTTATACCATTACAGGCCAAGTACACCACCTCCTTGCCCCACATGCTCTTACAGGGCAGTTCCCAGTATGCCCCAGGCTGCAAAGATTACTTCTGTGCCTCACAAGAGGACTGTAAGATATTCATAGATATTCTCAAACACGTTTCCAGGGCACCACGGAGGGGAAAGAGCAAAGAGCTGGTTTGAGTAAGAGATTACTCAAACAGGTGCCTTCACCCTGCAGCTTCCCTTTTCTCTAACTCAGGACTTTCAGTCAAGATCACCTTTTTGGGTCGCGGAAAAAAAAAATGAAAAAGGATCCACAGCTCTCAAATTGTTTATAGAGATACACTATTCAAAGCAGGTTATGATTTGTTTGGTTGGTTTTTTTTTTAACAGGCTAATGCTGTAAAAAGCCCGGAGCTCAACAGCCTCTGAAGCAAGTCTTCCATCAGTTGGCCCACTGGGTATCATGGAAATACCTGAGTTTGATAGTCACCTCACTCAGGATATCTCAGGGCTCTCATCTTCACTGATGGCAGTGGCTCGTTCAAGGCAAGCTTTCGCCTCAAAAGGAGCGTCATCATTTCTTCTGTGACATTTGCAAGGAACTACAGTTCTTCCATCCTGCTTGCAAACCTGGGCTTCTAATTAGAACACAACTGCTGTGTCACAAAACACTCTCGAGCACGTATCAGCACATCATTTGGCCAGTCCAAAACCAAGTTTTGCCAATTCAATTTTGCAGCTGCTTAAGGTATCTGGAAGATAAACGTGGCCTTCCTATCTATGCATGTCACAGAACAGAACGGAACAGAACAGCACAGGAAAAAAGACTCGCTGCATCGCAGGCTGCTGACCTGCCTAGAAAGATATCGAATGTCAGCTGGAAGTATATTTGGCACAAAGACACCACGACGGTCGGCATTCTGCTGTACCCTAGGTGGAACTAAGCTTATCTGTCCTACTTTCCTGCACATTTCTGAACTTGGTATTTTATGGTTTCCCAGATAATAAAGGAGCTGAGCTTGATAAATGCACCAAGAACGGGAACCACGTTGCTCCCAGGATTCACAGAGGTTTTGTACTCCAAAGCAAGGCCTGCTATCCATCACGGACAAGAAGAGATCCACATCTGCCCATTCTAACGCAAGGCACAAACTTGCAGGATTCAACTGTAGATTTCCTACAGTGTATAATTAGTCATTGAACTGTGTTTTCACTAAGTACTGCATAATTACATTTTTCGTATACTAGCAAAACCCAGCTCACACAGATACGTACATTCTGCACATAAACCTGCACCTCCAGGACTCCTGGT
This sequence comes from Ibidorhyncha struthersii, assembly GCA_013398815.1. Classification (NCBI taxonomy): domain Eukaryota; kingdom Metazoa; phylum Chordata; class Aves; order Charadriiformes; family Charadriidae; genus Ibidorhyncha; species Ibidorhyncha struthersii. The sequence goes on along the minus strand of VZSZ01002039.1, from coordinate 423,123 downwards.
GGAAATCCGTACTTTTGAGTTTATGGTGGGGCCACACATATGCCGGAAGTGATGTTGCTAACCAATGCTGAATTAAAAGTTTCTGCCTGCTGCCATAAATTTTCCTTTAGATTTATTACGGGCAAAGATAGATAAAAAATCCTGAACAAAAGTGATTTAACTAAGGTTCCCTTTGCTGAGAATCACCTGTAACAAGCTCTACTTTACTTCTTCCTGAACAGACGATCTAAAACACCTCTATCACAAAGGACTTCAGTATAATAAGAAGCAAGTTGACTGAAGCCTGTTATAATTTTTATATTACATATAAAGTTTACACGTCACCAATAGGGACTTAAAGGATTAGACTGCCTTTAAAAAAAAAAAAAGCCTACACCTTTCTCAGTCCTCAACACCTTCGTTGATTCATATCTCAAACTTAACTTCATGTCACTAGTCTTCCTAGAATCAATAAAGAAATCCTCAAATTGAAGTTGTGATAGGAATAAGGTATTTATTTTTATGCTAAAGCATTCCGTATGCTATAGGAACAATTTGCATTGACAGCCAAGGCTTTAGGCTGAAAGGCCCCATTCCAGAGTGGTTTGGGAGCTCAGTACTGTAGGACAGACAGATACTGCTTTCTAAATGCACACTCAGACCTCCTGGTCTGGAAATTCTGGAACTCCCCCATGAATAAAGCTTTCTGTCCTTTATACTGCTTTTCTATCCACTGAGCAAACATCAGCTGGAAAGTCCACATGAGAATTTGCCTCACACTAGAGGCAAAAAATTGTGTTTTCAGCTACAGTATAAGAGCAATCCAGAACGGAGACAAAACCCTCATGACACTCACGTTCACTGACTTTGAATCACAAACATTTTATTTCTCAAGCTTTATTTTCGCAAGCCAGTGCCATTGCCAGGTGACAAAACTGTCAGGGTGGGCAGTCACCTTTTCCACTTCCCTTCTTTTCCCGTTCACATTCCCTATAATCATCTGTCATGCACGTGGCTTTTCTGAATCACTACAATTGCTTGAGAGCAAGTATCAACAGAATATGCAAAGAGAGCATGATGCATTTCAAGTGAATGCTGTCTGTACAAGGGCAGGACAGGACGATTTGCAAGACACGCACATCTGCATGTTTTCCTACTGACAGCACAAGGAGCAACTCATATCCTAAAATAACTTGGGGGTTTCTAAATGACAGCATAGATTGCAAAAGATGTCAACTAATAGTTTTTGTTGTTTATATTTAAACGCTCCACTGAGAGGCTGTGGCCCTGGTGACATACAACATGGCAAGTGTCTGCAAAGAAGAGCACGACCTGGACTTGAGATCCAAGAGAACCCCAGCGGGCTGCTTCAACTGATGGGTGAAGTGAAAGGAGGACACTAGAAATGACATGAAAAATATTTCTATCCCCGTCCTATAAGCCTACAAGGAGAATAAGAGACCCTTCAGGAGAATTACATCATTAATGACATTCTAATGAATTCCAGTGCTACCCGAATGCCTTCAGAGCAGGTCCTAACCGGTCACACGCCTAACACATTTTGACACATCTGTATACACGAAAAACAAAATGTAAGGAATGGATGCAACAGAACAAACATCTGCCCACTAGAAGCCAGTATGTCGTTCTCCTAAGACATGATTCAGGGAAATTATTTTTGAAGTGATCTTGAGAGACAGATGAATGAATACTATCAGGGTAGACACGCTGACCCTCTGAGCCACCAGGGCAAGCTACCCAAGTACGCGAAACGCTGTCAAAGCTTGCTTCATCAAAGCAAGCACAACTATTTACTCGCCCGCCACAGTACCACACTTCTGGAAGCAGCCAATGCTAATGGCACGGCCTGTGGCTAGGAGATCCGAAACCGCACCAGAGACACCAGGCAGGTCACTAGACGTGCTTCTGGCCGGGACTCTGACACTGTGCTCCTGAACCCGCAATCCCCCCA
>VZSZ01002039.1:408487-420817 GCA_013398815.1 Ibidorhyncha struthersii | reverse complement strand
CCCGGTCTTCCCGCGGCCCGACATGCACTGCGCCCCGCCACGCACACGGGGGGGGGACACACACGTCCTCTGATGTCACCTAACCTCATCAGTGACGCCAGACGGGGAGAGAGACAGATGACGCCAAGATGCCCCCAGCCGGGGGACCGAGCGCTGGGGCCTCCCATGGCGTGGGGGTCGCTCCCAGGCCGGCCCAGCGCCCCAGAAACCTGCCCTGGAGGGCCGGGAGGGGCAGCCCGGGCCCCACGACACTGCGTCAAAATTGCTGACCGGTAAACGTTGCGTGTTCCTGATGTGTAATGCCAGTGGCGCGCGCCCTGCATCGACCTGTCCGGCAGCTGCCCCCCTTTGCTGGCAGTGCCCAGCCGTTCTTTACCAGTTTGCCTGTTTCTCTCCTCTCTCCTCCTTGCTCAGTGGTGGCACCACCTTTTCATCAGTGGCTGGTCATGACCTCAGAAGGAAGGATAATAATTCATGCAGGGAGTAAGGCCGTGGCGGATGAATCTGCCTAGCAACGAGCCTGCCGGGTTCCCCATCTCCGTCCTCGCCGGGATTACACGATAAGAATCAGAAACTGCCTGAAACGCGGCCTCTCATTCCTGCCGCAGGTAGGGGAGTTTGGAGGAGTGCTGCATTAGTCATGGCTGAATAGCTGCAGCGCATCAACGTGCACTCCCCAGCCTGTAACATCATCGGGACAACTTTATCCTGTTACTTACCCCGATTTATGCACACTTCACTGAGGCAGCAGAATACAATGGCAGCATTGTGGATGCTACTCAGGTGGAGGACAAGAAAATGTGTTTAGCATCAGCCCGGAGAGTGAGAGACTGGTTTAACTCCTGCTCTGCCATGTATTTCCTGCCTTACTTTGGGCTGATGGCATAGGCTTGCACCCACAGGTTTATCGTCACAAGGCAGATAACTCATGCTAGGCCATGGAGACAATTCTTCTGGGACCCATGGAGCTAAACCAGTTTGACTGAGGATATCTCAGCAGAAAATATCCATCCCAAGAAGCAAGGCAAGCCTCGGGCAGCCCACTGGCAGAGTTAGAGCCATCAGCACATTACCGAAGCCCCAAGTGCAAAGTTAAAAGCTGCATTAGGGTTAATCAGAAGTGCCCCAACCTATCACTCCTCCTGAAATTCGGCTACTCTGCCTCCCATTCCCCGCTACCCCTTGATGCTGGGACTTGGTTCACACACAGCAGCTTTTCCAATAAAGCATTGGATATGTATGTTTAAGACACTAGCAGAGAAAGACTGACTGCCTTTCCAACCTTGCCTGATGCAGGAGTATGAAAGATTCACATACTGCTGTACATCCTGGGGCAAATTCTACCATTGCTGCTATGTGAAAGGGTTGAGGGTTTTCAGGTGGCATGGTCCAAATCGCATGCACTATCTCCTTTTAATCCTGCTGCGGGTCACCCCATCATCCCCAGACTCCTTGCAGTAGAGCACTGGCAGCCCAGGCTGTCAGCACTGAAATATATGCATGGCTTTCATGGGCCTGATTTCCCTTTAACAGAGAGAAAAAGACTTCGGTGTTCTTTCTTATTACCCTGTTGACACAACATTGGTTTTATTTTGTTCCTATGCGGGCCAGGACAGATGAACATTGCCTTGCTAACACTCCACAAAAAAAAACATCTACCCACATGCGCTGAATGGCTTATTTGGTTCTTTTAATACATTCCGGAGAGAGCTTTGTCTCTGTTTGGTTTTCCTTCCCCCCCCCTACTTCTCGTATCTGTTTCAGTGAGATAAAGAACTCCATTGCATTCAGAGGCTACACTCTTTTAATAACAATCCTCATGTTTTTTGCACAGCTTACCTGTGCTATTTAGTTGCTAGAAGGCAGACAGAGCATACTTTAGCTGGTAACTGGCACCAGCAGGTTGCATTTTGATTTGAAATACATTTCAGTTGCTGCTTTCTATAGTTACAGATCAACTGGATATCACAGATGCCAGTGTTAACCTCCACTGGGTCAGTGCTGCAAGTGTGAGAAAGTGACCAGTGTATCCCCTGGCCTAAATTAAAGACCATTTCAACGGAGACGGGACAAGTCAGGGAACTGTTACCACAGTATAGTCTTTCACTTCTATGGGTGGGTTTGAATTCAGCCTGAGCTAGTGCTGATTGAATGTGCTTATCATCTGCTCTGGCTGTCTCATTGTTCAAGTGAAAGAAGTTTGATGTGTCTCAATCTACTGCTCCTTGGCAGATAAGTATCTGCTTGCTAAAGCTTTTACTAGGGTTGGCCACCCTGGGTGACCCCTCCCTTGGCAGGCTCCCCTCTTTCCCACCACCACCTCCGCAGGGATTAAACAGGCCATGGGAACCAGAGTCACCTCTTTACTTGCTTCCTCCCAGTCTGGTCACGCAGGGGATACTGACGGTGGTACTCAGCAATGCTGGAGCTAGTTCATGCAGGCAGAACAAGTGCCATCCCACGATGCTTAGGTGACAACCCAAATCCAAGTTCATTACTTTCATACTTTTCAGGCTGGACTTGATCAACCTCAGCAAGAAAAACACCCACAATATCTGAAAAAAATTCTGGTCAGAGCCGTTCCCTCATTACTAACGATTCTAATACGCCACAAATAAATATCACCCACTATCAAGGGGCCACACTTACCAGGGTCCAAGCAGGTTCATGGGTTTGTACATACTGAGGCCAGAAGTACACTCTTACTGTCCAGAATACAAGCCACAGACTCCCCTAATTTCACTCGCATCTGATCTGGAGTAGATCTTTCACGCAAAATAAGAATAAATGCAAAATTACCTGAGATGAAGAATCAAACAGTCTGTGAAAAAATCAAACAGTTAACACTATGTTAATAAAATAAAATAAAATTAAAAAAGGGCCTCATTCTAGTCAGAGTAAGGTATCTAAACCAAATTAATTCCCAACCCACACTAATAACATTCGACAGATCTCGCTGTGCCCACGGAAGCAGTGTCACTCTCATATATGGGGACAGGGACCCACCGAGATCACGGAGTTTCTCTGGGTCACATACGGAGATGGTGGCAGCATCAGAGGAAGGAGCATCAAGTAGGCTCTGCTGCTTATCAGAAAATTTTTCCCTATATTTAAGTTACCAGAGATTTTGGGGGTAGGGTGGGGGGAGAGGACTTGAAACATACGCAATTTTCTACTTCTTTTCTGTAGCTTTTTGATCCTTTCGCTTATGGGTTTGGCAACTCCAACTTTCTTCATCCTTGGAGATTATTCTTCATTTCCTCAAAGAGACTTCAATTTTCTCACAAATCTCTCTTCCTTTCACTTAATTTAAACATTTTTGGCGAATTTAATGATTTAATAATGAGAAATAAAATTGGAGATTTACTAAGTGTCGAGAGAAGACCTTTCATTTCATCTGGGGATTAAGAAGGGAGTTAAAGGTGTGAATCCTGTTAGCCACGCTGGCCTAACCTGAGCTCCAGCGTGCTAAAGAGCCCAGTCCTGGGAGATACTGAGTGCTCTCTGCTCCCATCGCAGCCAGGGAAGTCCTGTGGACTCCGAGCGCATTGCAGATTTGGACCCCTTAAGACACAATGCTAGCCTATAAATCCAGAGCAGCACTGGCTCATAGATATTTTGCTAATAACTTTAAAGCCTGACTTCATTTAATACTACCACCAGCTGATCAACTCCAAGCAGCTTCTCACTACACCATTAATTTAGGGTAACAATTCACTCAGATCTTTGGTTCTGCATAAGTGCTTCCCAAATCACTTCTTCCGTCTCTGTCAATTATCTGAGACTAATGCACCTTGAAGTTACCTTATAGAGCAAACATTACTCCACGGTCATAATTCTACAATATTATCAGTAGCCAAAAGATAGGAAGCTTTCAACTTCAGAAATTCAGACTGCACATTTAAACGGAGAAATAAAAAATAAATCAGTACTCGTACAGTCTGAAGATCTATTGGATTTTCATAATTTGGCAATTGCTAGGCACGTTCATAGGACCTAATGGACCTTGAGCCTTTTATTCATTTGATTTCATTTACTAGATGGCTACTATTAGATAAAGGTAGCTTTCCCAGGTACCGCTGCAGTGGTACTGGCCATCAAATTATGTCTGGCAAATCAAATCTCACACACTCGGGGCTAGATTCACTCAGCTGGCTGCCGTCTCACCTCTCCATCACGACACAGCTTCCCTCCCAATCCTGGGCATGCAGTGCAGGACGAAGCCGACCAGGGTTGCTCTTCTTCAGCTGACCTGCCGCACTTGCGAGACTCCCCAGACCCACGTGCGATCTGCTGTGCCAGCCCCCGTTCTCTCCTCTGATCCCCCAGCGTGGCATCTCACGCCTTGGGAAGTGCTGCGGCATGGCCAGGTGGTCGCTGACCCAGCCTGAGCCGCAAGGTGGACAAACCAGTCAACTCTGGATCCGTCCCTCCCGCACAGCACAGCATGGCACCCATGTGCTGCCCCGGTCAGGACACATCTCATTTTGGACCACGATTTCCATTCTGTTCAGACAGACAAAAGGGGCACCAGCAGACAGAAATGAGTCCAGACATGAAAACGGCTAAATCTTCCTCTGCCAAATGCTCTGGATTCCTAACTAGTTGTTACGATGAGACAGAAAAGTGCTGCTGCTGAATGATTTTGGAATGGGACTTTGGCTGGGAGAACAGGACAAAACAGAGTGAGAAGCTGTCTTTTCCCGTCTTGTGTGCGTAACAACTCCATTACAAGTTTGGATCTCACTCGGAGCACGATGCAGGCTGAGTATATAGGCTGCCAGCATTCATAATAATTAACCATTAATGTTAGCAAACACTTGGCAAATCTCCACCCGCTTTCATACGGAGCTCTCAGAGTCCTTTGCAAACACAAACAGATTAAACCTTGCCAGACCCCCTCCAGTCCTACACATTAATCCAAAGAATTTTTTCCCCTTCTATTCCCTGACAGGGTATTTAGTAAAGATGATGAGGTCGGGAAGTATTCGGGCATCCCCCTTTTACAAGGCAGAGTGGAGGCCCAGGGTGGCAAAGGGACGTTCCCAAAGCCTCAGCGAGCGCTGCCGGTGCAGCAATAGTGAGCGGTTGTGGTCTCCCACCCTGTGCTTCAAACCCCGCCCCAGCCTTCCTCTGCTTGGCAAGTCTTCATCCCTATCTCACTGTCAAGGAAGCCCAAGCAGGAAAGGGATGCAGGCTCAGCCCAAAGTGCGACGTGGATCAGCAAGCTGGTAGAGCCATAGCTCTGCTGCTCTTCTTGCTGCAGCGACACAACGGCCACTGCAGACAGAAATAACCGTGAGCAACGCATGGACCAGCCAGAGCGCAGGGTCCTCTATGAGAGCATCTCCTGCTGTGCCTGCTAGGGCTTGGTGGCCTATTTGCCATCCAGCTTTGCCATCCTTGCAAACACTGCTGCTTTCTAACAGCTCCTTGTGGACACAATGTCCAAAACTAAACCAGAAAAAAAGGGGGGCTTCATTCCAGAATAATGATGCCCCCTTGAACTACAGTGCCCACATAGGGGAATTATAATGAAACAGCTTGGTCAGAGTAACGATTGCCTCTGCTAAACCAGCAAACTCCCTCCACAAAGACACTCCCTTACAGAACTCTGGTTTTACGTTCAAGGTCTAGCTTCAAACAGAAATACTCAACCATTTGACCTGGTCAGACGGCCAGCAGTGTGCCAGGGCCATTTGAAACAGCCAGCAAACAAACCTTCCTCCCAGAAGAGAGCAATCTGGCTCACAGGACCTCAGAGCGTGGACATTTGGTAGCCTCCTGCTAATGTCTGGCTCCCTACCACGTCGTGACCTCCATTTCAGCTGTCTGAGGGCTAAAGATGTTGTGGCTGATCAATGGCCTGGGAATAAAACCAGAGGCTGTGTGTTCACCTCCTTGTCCCAGTTTAGTTCAGCAAGCAATAATCAGAGCATCCTCTGCAGCTGTGCTCTCTAACGCACAAGGGTATTTACTGTAGACTCTGGAAGAACAATCAGTTTTAGGCAGGCAGATCAGACATCTTAGTGCTCACCTGGGAATAAGAGGTCCTTTTTTTCTTTTCCTCCCTTCGTTCTTTCCCCTCATTTGCATTCACTTTGGGCTTTGAAATAAATGGCTTTAAATCTCAGCTCCGCAAGAGCTAAGCCTGAAAAGCCGGAAGACTACATTCATGAACATTACCTGGGAGTTCAGGCAAAAGCCAATGTGAGACCTTTTTTCTGAGACTGAGAAACATGAGGAGGAGTCCTTGCAGGATGAATAGGAAAGAGAAAGGTGCTTGAAAGGCAGAGATAGAGAAAAGACAGACTATAACAGGCCTGAAAAAGCGCAGGTCTCACCCATACTGGTCTAAATTGTCTTCTCACCAATGTCAGTGCAATTCCCCCTTACCTCAGTTAACATTTTGTCCCAAACAAAGCAGCAAGTCCTCTCTGTTCTCCATGCTGCACACCAATTTGGATTTTTAGCAGCCACTTCGGACCAGCTCCCCAGCACAGCTCCCGGTTGACTTAGAGGAGCCAAGGATGTCCCTCTGCAGGAGTCCAGACGGGCCACGAGAAGAGCCTCCGTCTGCCAGGAAAGGCCCTTCTCACTGCCTTTACACTCTAACAGACATTTTCTCTCCCTTGCGCCCTAAGCTGAATACATGAGAAACTGAAAACACAAGCGCCACAGTAAACACAACAGAAAGGATTAGTCTGTACAAATTGATCAAAGCACAGAAAATACTATTCCAAAACAGCCTAAGTCAAAAAACTAGAAATGTTAGGTCTTTCCTTTATAATAGACCTTTATTTATCACATTGGAAAGGGTACTTTTTAAAGGCAAATGGCCAACTAGTCCCTTTGATACATGGAGATCCTTCAAGATAGATATGATATAGAAAACCTAGGCAGAAGATATGTACCGGCTAATCTGACAGTTATCTCTTTTACAGCCAACTACTGTCATTTCAGTCTTTGAGAACTGCCAGCTACACTGATAACTGCAGACCTAAACACAGCAGAGGAGAAAGCCCTTGTTAATTAAGCCAGCTTCCTTCATTTCTTACTGATCTGGCCTCAGCAGAGCTGTGGGAGAGCCGCTGCTGTGTGGCCCTTTGTGCTGGTGATGGACTACCGCACACACCCCCCAGACAACGCATATCGGTGGTGAGGCAGACGATCCTCATCTGCCGGCTGGAATGCTTTCTGGGATGAAATATTGCAGCCCTGCCACAAATCAGACTATTAACTCAACTGGGGCACAGCAGATTCCCCCTTGGAGAGAAAAAAGTCTCCCTGAAGGATGCATAAACCTGCCCATTGTCCCATCCCGCTGACACAGGGCTGATTTTCCCTGTGGGGTATCAAGTTCCGGAGGAGCCTATTTATACTGAATTCATCAGTGCTACTTTGTACCCAGAAGAGTTCAGCTCTGTATTTTCCATCAGTTAGTGGCCATCAAACTCTAATGGGGTTTCTGGAACTGTGGGTGCTTTATCCTCTGTTCAGCGGGCGTTTCGGCACGCTGAGCCATTGCTCTGCTACCTCTGTTCAAGTTGCAGCTCCTCGCTTCAGGCGGACGTGTTGTCCCGCCACGGCTAGACACTCAGCACGGAGGGACAAAACTCAGCAGACTTGTAAGTGCCAAGTGCGAGCCCAGACTGACTTTTTACCCTTTCTGATGGCAGTTTGCAGTTCCTTTTGCAGATCACTGGCCTGATGCTGCCTCCACATACGCCTCCAGGTCAGCGGGGCTATCTCCCTTGCTTTGGAGCGGTGCCTCGCTGGCAGGCTTTACGCTCTGACCTCCGGAGACTGGCTCTCCACCTGATGGGCAGTGCTACTTTTTCCCTTCAAATCAAAGCCATATTTTATGCACCTTGAGAAATTTCATCACCTTCTTTGGATACACAAGTGAAGTAGAGGGGAGAAACACCTATCTTGCAGATAATTAATCTCAGAGCTCAATGAAACAGAAGCCAATGGAGGTCACTCATGCCAGCCCTTTCATAGCCAAATTGTGGCAGCATCGCCCCAAACACAACACCAAAGCAGCCCATCTTTGCTTCTTTGCTCTTTCATAAGCTTTGAAACCAGTCATCATCCAGCCTCCACTAAGCAGACCTCACCTACAGGTCCCCTCCTTTTCCCAAGGGATGTCTTTACCATTCAAACAGTTATCACCCAAGAACCACCAAAACCCGTTACCTACATTCCCGTGTCTAGCCCAGCTACCCTGTGCCCACAGCTGCAGTTACCAGTGCTGTCGGTATCTCTGCCAGCTTACATACGACTGCCGGGACTCACACCCCGTCCAGACCCTGTCTGTAACTCTGTATCTTCGCAATAAAGAGCAAAGCAAAACAATACTATTTATTCCCTTTGCCTCTTCCTCCACCTTTTGGGTGACTTACCTGGTGAGGCACTTGGGGTTCAAGGAGAGAAGCAGACTTGGCAGGGCAGAAGCAGGGAAGATTTCTGTGGATCCGAAGTGGTTAAAAAGATTCCTGCTTCAGGAGCACTAAGGTCCAAAGGGTTCAGTCTCTATTTTATAATTTATAGCTCACCTTTCTTCCCAAAGTCCTGTGGGCTCTTACAGTTGACAGAACAACCCTTTTCTATTTCACTTACGCCACTCAGTTCAGTAAATGCCCCCAGGCTAGTCCAAGCCTTGTTAATACCTTCACCCATGCAACCTCTGGGGAAAAAATAGCTTTTTATCATTAGGTGAAAATGGAACTGCCTGGAATAACAACACAAACATGGGGTTTAGTGCATGAGGAGAGATCCCAGGCCTTTTAGTTAGGAACCTGCCAGACTGCTGTCAACCCAGCCAGGGCTGGAGGACTGGCTGTCACTGCAGGGAGAGAGGTGAGCCCTCGGCCCCGCTGCCGGGCTCCCTGAACAGCAGGAGGATCAAACAGAACAGTTTGAGGGAATAAAGCACAGTATTACATTTTAATTGATCTAATCTTCAGCTCCTGGTGGAATTTGCAGAGGTATCGTACTAGAATTACTCCAGTTTTATCAGGATACAGCAATACTGGGAAAGTGCCTTTTGGACGGCAAACCACTCCAGATCTTGAACTGCATTAGCATTGGGACCAGCCAAGCAAAAGAGCCCCCACAATAGTTTCAAAGATGAGAGCAAAAACTGGGAGGAGAGAGACCGTGTGAGATGTAAACCCACCCGGGCATACAAATGCATATGAGTACACACCCAGTCATATGCATAATGCTGTTTGTTGTGGGGTCCCTCCACTGTACAACCTGTAGGTATTTACCAGTGAGCAGAAAATACAGGACCTACAGAGACACTAGAAAAGGCATCCAAATGACAGCAGCTTTTCTCCATCCACTCCTCTTCTGAGGTCCATTTGTGCTCCGAGTGCAAACATTCTGAACATTTGAAAAAAAAAAAATAACAAGAGAGAAGAGGGCAAGAGGGACAAGAAAAAAATCTCCTTAAAGTACAGACCAAGATATAAAATACCATATGGATGGAGCAAGCTAACAGGAGAGAGAAAAAGCAAAGACGGTGAGAAACCAGGTGGTTTCTCATAATTTTTTTCCTGACATCCTCTGTCTGAGCAGATGACTGCAAGATCTTTGGAGAAGCAGAGGAATAATGTCTGGCTCTGTCAAGATCCCTCTTTATTCACTGCAGTGAAGGGGTGAAAAAACATCAGGTCTGATAAATGATTCATGGAGCCTTTTCTTCTGCTAATCTGTAAATAAATTTTAAAAAGCAGCTTCTTTTTGATGAATATATTCTGCAGCTCGTAAAAACATGTCAGCCTTTAAACACAACACAGGCACACTCAGATATCTCTAGCGTTGCTGTCAGTACTCTGAAAGCCCAAGCCCGGCTCCTTGCAGAGTGCAGGGATGGAGGCTTTGCTGACTTACGTCAGCCGAGGATCTGCCCCTTTGATCCCATGGCACCGGATTCCTGGGCTCTGGCAAAGCCTTACCTCATCTCATGCTCGCACCTTCACCACTCTGTTTAGTCGGGGAGAGGGTAACATCCCTCGGATTTATAGATATGAAGGCCAGACAGGACCTTCATGAACATCTCGCACGACATCCCGCATAACAAGCTCTAAATCCTCTCCTCCTTGTTGCACAAGCATGCACATTTGACTGTCACTGTGTGGCAGACGCTTCTTTTCACATGCCGCTGGAAACAACAGAACCACACTAACGTGCCCAACACCGAGGCATCGCAAACCGTTCCCTGCACATGCTCCTCAGAAACATCTGCTGGAGACAGGCTCCTGTCTGCGATAACAAGATGGATTGGACCCGCTGTACCTAACGCTCAGCCCCTGGTCAACCAGGCTCCAACCAGCAGCTCTGGGAAGGCTGTAGCTGCCATGGTCCTCACCACACACACAGAAACGTAGACCCCTTGGACAGACTGCACTGCTGTTGGTTATTGGTTCTTTCCCCCCCTTACCACCACGTGTCTTGGGCTTTTTTTTTGGCCTTTTCTTTTTTTCTCCCGTTTCCATTCAGCTACAGATAACAGCAACACCATGTGTGTGGACACACTCGGGCAGCAGAGCCCTGCACCAGGCAAAGCACCTCTTCCCTTTCAGCGAGGGAGTTGCTGGGTTTCTCCCTGAGCAGATGGATCTTGAACTGTCTCATGACTTTTGTGAGTGTGGACAGGGAAGGAAAGAGGAAAAAAAAGCATGATTATACAAGGACATCTTTTATTTCAGTACATTCAAGACAAAAAGAAAAGAAAACAATTCAAGAACAGGATGTACCTTCACTCAAGGCTTTATCTCCCCTGCCCCTCTCCATTGTCATCTCTTTCCTTTTACAATCAGAAATTGCATAGAATTTGTTTTTCAATGAGAAAATTAAACTCATCAGTGTAAAACCCACGTCTGTACCAAGCAGAGGGTGAGCTGCTGCTGTTGCTAGGGAAGTAAATATTTTCCTCACACCAGATCCCGGGCTAATGTTTTTCTCAAATGCTGTGCGGCATCATCGCTGCCAGACACGGGGGTAAGTCACACTCGAAGCTGAGGGTGCTCCGTGGGTCACGGACAAGGGGAGCTCGCAAGCCTGGGCCAGAGCTCAGAGTCACTTGCTTGGGAGCGTGCAGAGCATGGGCCATGGACATTTTGGGGAGCGACCATGGGCAGCAAATACCACCTCCCTTGGCTGGCGGGAAAGGGCAGCCTTCCCCAGCACTCCCCGATCTTGCCTGCTCCCGCCTCACCTTCCTCAAAAGGCTCCCCCACCCGCACCCTAAAAACAGAAAAAGGAAAAAAAGCAAGAGATAACCCCAGAACTAAACAAAAGACACAGAACCCCTGAAATTCCAGGCGTTTCAAGGCCTCTTTGAGTTCACTGTGTTCGTTGGTTGGTTTTTGGCATAGCAATATATATATATCTATGTATATATATATATTTTTATATATATGTATTTTAACAACTCCTTAAACGGACTTCCAGCAAATGCTGCTTCTCACAGGGAGCGTGTCGCATCCCTCCCTCCTTCCCTCAGTCCACCTGCCACGCTCTGAAAAGGAAGAAGAGTTCAGCACCTGACACCTGGTGCCTTGGAGACTAGGTCCTGACGTACCCAAAATAAACCAAAACAAAATAATGACGCCTCCCTTCCCATCCCTTAACCACGTCACATAAAAAGACCCTCCCCCCACCCTTTGAGAACATCCCCCGGTAAGTCTACGTGATGGGGAGATGGCGCCAGCATCCTTTCTCATGGCCTGGCGTGGAGAAGCTCCGGGTTCCCCTGGGTGGGCAATATCTGCTACACCAGTTACCCACTACATCCTTCCTTCCCGCCTCGGAGCTACACGATGGCACAGGGACAACCGCTGGAGACAGGTCAGCCAGAGGAGCTTGCTCCTGCTGCGTCGGTTTCAGCGAGACGTGCGTCCTCTCGGACGCTGAAACCAAAGCCCTCCCTCCGGCCAGGCCTGCGCATCAGCCCAAAGGTCCGCCTTGCTCTGGAGAAGCTGGGTAACTGCTTTTAATTTAAAAACGAGTTGACATTGTACAAGTCCATGTTCTGTAAAATGGAACAGGACCCTCTCGGCCCACCCCGACGCCCCCTGCCCCAGCGTTACTCGGGCTCACTGCTGTTGGTGGTCTTCTCCCACTCCAAGCTCTCTTCACTCTGCGCAGGTGAGCCCGCAGACGGCCGTGCCCGGAGGCCCTGAAACCTGCGGCACTCGGGGCACACTCGGATGTGCGTGCACCCTCGGGCGACCAGGGCGGCTTCTTGTGCCAGTCTTTGTGCCAGGGGATCTGGCTCGCCCCCACTGCACAGCTTCCCGTTGCTGAGCGTGGTTGTGC
>VZSZ01002039.1:371406-408457 GCA_013398815.1 Ibidorhyncha struthersii | reverse complement strand
CGGGCTCGGCGTTCCTCCGGGATAACGGGGCGAGTCCGTATCATTCCCCCTCGCCTCCGACGAGGGTGGAAACTGTCCTTGCAGAGAATGATGTTGCGCAGCTCCGTCACCATTTCTTGGCACACCGACACCTGGAAGGCAGACCCGAGACATACTGCTCACCTAAGTAAGCTGCGAGCCCAGCAGCGCTGCATCTGCTCTGGATTCTGACGCCAAAGTGTTATGGACTCGGTCGTTAATCTGGCCACTGGATTTCAAAACCAATGCTTGGATATTCGTGCTTGATTTAGCACAACAGATTCCACCTCTTGTCAGAGACCCTCCTGTATTCTGGATCGACAAGAGACCCAAACCCATGGCAGGTAGAAATCCTCAGATGATCCCATCTCCAGGAAAGGTACCTGGACATTGTACACATCCTTGATCCCTTCAAAAGCCCTTGGAGCATCCCTACAGCCTCCACCTTAGTAGGAGTGCATGAGAAGCTCGTGCATTTTAGACCCTGCCCAGTGCACCTAGCCTTCTCCTGCGTTTGAGGTCTCGTTACTAGGAATGCTCCTCTCAGCCTGGGTGCATTACTTGCTCCAGAGTGCTACGCTGCTGAGCACTCTGCACGTAGCAATAAACACACACTATCCCCTCAGGACACCTTCAGGTCCTACCTCGGACTGTTCAGAGTGCCGAAGACTCCACAAAAATTCCAGCATTGCCATAAAAATTGCTACGATTAAACCACAGATGAGAACCACGAAGATTCCACCAATATTCTCCATTCCCAGGCCTACAATAAAGCAGAAGAGACAATGCTGTGGAGAGGCAGACACAACATTCATTGCAAGCATCGCGGTACAGAAATCCCAACTCTTTTCTGTTTAGTTGGCATTGCATATACCCAGCCAGGGACCAAAAAAACACATAGCCAGCACTGTCCTATTAATAACTAACCGCATGACTCAGATGGCAAACTGGATGACTTGCAATAACTGCATGATCGAAGACACGTTCTCAGAAATGATGATTTTGCAGATAAACAGCAAGTACATTGGAGGGAAGTACAAAGCAATTTGTGGACAAACTGAAAACAGGGGAAAAAAATGAGAGATCAATCGGGCACATTAATCCCTGCAAATTATTCACCCAGCTCTCATTGCTTTGAACTTCGCAAAAGCAGATGAGCAATGTTGTTAAAGAAGCAGAGATGAAGAAGACAAGAAAGGGCTTTAAAGAAAGCTGGCACCAAGAAAAGCTCTTTTGCTTGCATTACAAAGTGCTGGTGAAAAATGACTACAGCTGCTTGTATTGCAGTAGCAAGGAGAGGTTCCACACAAAACCAGGACCCAACACTGTCTGACACTATAGGGTGACCGCATGAGGTCCCTGGTTATGGGTTGGGTGCTCTCTGCTCAGCCCCCTCTGGCCCATGAGGAGGAACCAGCCCCTTCCACGGGACGACTCGTCTCACCTCCCTTGGACATACTGCTTACAACGGGATGACTGCCATCTCCGCTCATCGTAGGAGCCATTCAGCCACCGCGGGCCAAATGCCGCACGTGCAGACAGCTCCACGTAGGGGAGAGACTAAAGCCCACGCACAGCAGCTGCCAGCCCTGTCCTACACAGTTTGCGCTCCAGAAAGCTCACCAGTTGGAAGGAAAATCCACCTCTCAAGAACCTGCCCTGAGCTTTCCATGCGCCAGGGCTGTCACCCCAACTCCCACCACAAACAGTGTCCCCAAAACCACAGCCTGTGCCTCCAAACTGGCCCTGCAGAACAGGACCCCGAGAGGAGCCGGAGAGCAGCACCGGCCTCAGCACACGCTGTCTGAGAAAAGGCTCTTCTCACCTGTGTTTGCTGGTTTGGGGTCTCAAGTGGACCAGGCCCCTGATTGGATTGATTACTAAAAAGCATGCGGTGCTTTGCACTGAGGTGACTGTATGAGGCCATTACTCAACAAGAACATCTATAAAAATCTTCCTCTCCCCTCTGTAACATTAAATCAAAGTGTAAGAATCAATGATTTATTGACTTAATCTCCGCGTGGCTTTTAGACATAAAATCTCACCAAAATCCTTGTAAATCGCTGACCTGTTTTGTTCTAAAACTTAGGAGGTCACATTTCTCCCTCCTCCTCCGTCATTCTTTTGGCACTGTCTCCGGAGCAATCTAGTGACTCTGTAAATCAGCCCTTCGCAGAGAGATGTTTCCACTGAGACAGCAATTGCAGGGTGGAACACACAGCCCATGATCACAGTTTAGACCCAAGAGAAAGGCCATCGCCTCCTCCCAGCAGCTCTCAAGTTTGAATTTAGGGCCAGTACCTCTCTCCACAGCCTTCTACCATGCTACTTGGGTGCCACCTCAGACACCCGGTCCCAAGCTCACCTGAGACGTATTTCCTTCCTCCATATACACATACCAGGAAGCTACAGCCTTCCTCATTTCCCAAACAGAGACAGTGAGCTGTGGCAGAGCGCACAAAACAGCAGAAAAACTTGTCCAGGGTCACAGAGCATGCCGGGTAGTGCCAGGAACAGCCCAGGAGCCCTCTTCCCAGCCGCCCCCTTCCAAAGCTGTCTCAAACCAGCCCACAGACTACATTCCACTTCAGAGATGCTTTTTGCACAGTCCACAGAGGAAAAAATCTCCCGTGTGCCTGCTCGACTTCAAAAGTAACTTCTTTAACAGCTTATAACCTTGCCCTGACACCTGATGTCTTACACGCAGCCAACACCTTCTGCCTCAAGATGAACCGTCCAGGCTGCCTACAGTGCAGCACTGCCCAACAGGGAGCACTGGCTCACTGTCCCCACAGGGTCACATCCAGCCGAGCTCACAAACTGCACAGCGACACACATCTCCACCTGCTACAATGTCTGGAAAACAAAAGAGCTCCCACGAACCTGGCCTGGCTCCCCGTCTCTGTGCTCAGAAGGATCAGAAGACTGTCCTTTCAAGTGGGGGACCTGCTGGCCTCCCAGAAAGCACTTGCTGAGGAAAGGGTGACTGCCAAAACTAAAAAATGCAGCAACTGCGTGAAGCTGGCAACTGCTCTCACGCTGGGACATCAGCCTAATGTGGTAGCTTTTATAGCAATTTGCATAGCATTACCCAAAAGAATTTGCTCCTCAGTTTACAGATGTACTAATAAAGTCCTTGTGTCCCTTCCCTTGGCTGTTTAAAAGGCGCTTTCACTCAGAGCCATTAACCAGCAGGCCTGTGGTGGAGATCCATCTCCCTTGAAGGAACCCAGGATTTTGGTCTGATCCCTTTAGCCATCCATTTTCCCATGTAACGCTGCAGACATTCATTAGAAGCTAATTTACCCTCCATATGCCTCCAATATTTGTCATTTGGTTGTTCCCGCTATCTTTGCCCCAGGCAAAAACACACAGCATGAGGCACAGCAGAGCTGTTTGGCTTTCTCCTTGAATTGTGAAGGAAGGAATCTCAGGTCAGAAGAAGGGGAAAAAGTAATTCTCAGGCAGAAACCCTGGCAGCGCGCTCACGTGCGGATGGACATTCATCCTTGCACTGTTGGCAGGGCTGCTTCTCCTGCCTGGTCCCTTCAGCATGCTACCGGAGAGTGGCGTGGCTTACCTTTGGCTCTGTGGTCCTCCTCTTTGGGGCACTTCCCTCCTTCCCACCACTTCCGCTTCAGGATCTCCAGGCGGTTGTTCTCTTGCAACTGGAGAATGGCCAGGTCAAACTCATCGCGAAACACAGAGCCTGCAACACCAAGAGGTACGTGGTAAGGCACCGCCGTGGCCAGCCTTCCTCCCCGTCACCATGCCCTGCCAGCGTGCCCAACTACAACGGCTCATCTGTGAACGGTTTTGAAGGGACTTCAGTCCATGTAAGCCCTTGAAACCTGCAGCCTCCCTGCTGGGACTGTCAGCTAGTTAATGTCATTTGGAGATGGCAGTTTGGCCTGCCCCCCAAGAGGTGGGGTGTTTAAAGAGGTCCCTTACAAGGGGCAGCTCTGGCTTCAGGGCCAGGCAGTTCAGTATCGCACCGCTGCTCCTCCGGACCACTGAGGTCCCTCTCCTGTCACTCCACCTCCAACTTCAACTTCTCTTTAACACCCCTTCCCTCAAACTAGTGCACTGCAACAGCAGCAAGTTCAACCTACACGCAAGCCCAAAGGTTCACGATAGCGGAGGCTCACTCCTGCGCTCGGTACCGAGCCCTGCTGCAGTCTTCGTGATGTCTGCTATCGGAGATCCCGAAGCAGGGCCGTGGGAAAGACCACAGCTCTCCTGGTAACTCTGCACTATTGTCCCAGCAAGCAGCTTTCTGCTCTTCTTATCTGCTACAGTTTCACTGTTTAACAAGACAATGTCAGAACAAATTTAGTCCTGAAAGTAAGGATTTGTACTCACGATCAGGTTACGGTGACTTTACAAGCTGACGCATGTTAGCTAAACTATAGTGACTGTGTGTGTATCGGTTCTTATGTAATTCAGCTTAACTTTGTATTGCTGAGTGCAGGTGCTTAAAGGTCAGGAACAAGGCTTCCCGAGCCTGTGAGACTGGCCGAAAGATCAGCCGATGGCTTGGAATAACAAATACTACATCCTTTTTCTGTGCTGCCCCGGGAGATGATGTTCTCTCGCTAGCTCTCATATTTGAAAGACAAAAACCCTGCATTTGTTAAACCTGATTATTAGCAGAGATAGTCACTGAATTGCCCAATTCTCTGTCGTGGAGTTTTAAGAACCACCAGCTGTTAAGAAACTTGTGCTAAAAACTACAAGAGTTGCAACAGCATTACTTTTACAGCATTTCTGAGATAAAACAAGGAGCAAAAAGCGATTCAAAAACACTGGTTCAAAAGGGCAACAGTCAGCAAAGAGCATATATGCAGAAAATAAGCAGCAATTTTGAAACATCTTTCACATGAATTATTCAAAGAGCCGCAGTTGCGTGTCACATGGCTCTGGACCAGAGGAGGGTCTCGCACATCTGGCTCTGAGTGTGCACCTTGGGCAATTGCGATGTATTTGGTTTTCCTCCTGAGATAAAAAAGGACCCTGGGCAGAGCTGTGAAACGTGACATTGGCTTTAGAGCCGGTTCAGCCTTTCAAATGCTCCGGTCCTCTGCCGACAGCTGAGAAGGACTAGAATTTTTCTTCACTGCCTACCGACGGGCATGCCAATCCCGTAGCCCTTGGTGTCCAGAAGGCCCCCGACCTGCGTGAGGTTGCAATTGCGCTGACGATAATACTCGTTCATGGTGGATTCCAGCAGGAAGGCGTAATTGGAGTTCAGCACGCGTGCAATCCCTTCCTCCGTGCTCTTCACAAAGACGCTTGGCTGCTTGGAGTACATGTAGTTCCACATCCGCTGGTACGTCTGGTAGCGGGAGTTCTGCGGGAGAAAGGAGGCAAGCGCAGCTAAGGTGGGAGCACCCTGCTGGAACGTAAACCCCAAATCAGAAACCACTATGAAAAGGCCACAATGGGGAAAGGAGTCAAAGCAGATTTGGTGCCAGATTCAAAGGGATTTAGATGCCTAACCTCCATTTATTCCAATGAGATTGAGAGGCCCAAATATCTTGGTGGATTTGAGACTTTGTTGGTAAAGCTGGGCATGAAATGCATACCTAATTCCAATAGGTTCCAGCAAAGCTCTTTGCATAAATTCAATTTTAGAAAAATACATAGTTTCCATAACAGTATATCAAAACCACACAAAAAAAGCCAGAAGAAATAGCTCATGTGTGCCTGATTTAAACCACTGACTGCTGCCTGTAGAGCTCACGCCCTATCGTCTGTTGCTGTAACCGTGTGCTTAACAGTTCATCAGCGTCAGAGCCAGACACCATCACCCTGAGAAGGGCACTGAGGGCTGGGGGCAGCGCCAAAGCTCTTTGGAGTTTGTTGCTCCCTGAATCCAGATTTTGGTTCGCCCCCTCGTAAGGCAAATCAAAATACCTGCTTAACAGAACTGGAGTCTTTTTGCTGATTGTAGTAAACTAAAGCTCGACTGCCCCAAATCCTCAGGCTTTGTTGGTGGTTGAACCCACCTTGGTTTGATTGAGAGAAAAGCTGACTACGGTTAATTTCTCTTGCCGGTGCTGAGCAAAGAGTGAAACCTGCTTGCACAAAGAGTGAAGATAAACACACCCTGGTCTACATTAGGAGTTTCTGAATTTGCCCCTTTCCCCTCACGCTTGCATTTCTGCAGCATGCGGAATCCCTTACACCACCTCCCCTCTTGACCAAGACAGCAGGTACGAGACGCGCTGCCAGGCGCCTCCTGCCATCGCGCTATCAAGGGCTCCTCTTCTGTGGCTGGCGAGTGACGGTGGAGAGCCTGAGGGAATCTGCCGCTGACCTAGTTACTGTCCTCGCCTGTCCAGCTCTGTCCTCTGGCTGCAGTCACTTGGGCAAGGGACAGACGAACAGGGGGTGTGTTTGCTCCCAATCTACTGCACTTTTAAACCTTAATCCCATGTGTTAGTGTCAGGGGAAACAGCTGCCAGGACAGGGCATACGGCAAGGTGCTTCAGCAGCGGACACACGTCTCACGCAGCCAGGAGCGGAGCGGTGGTGAGGACAGCCTCAGCCATGCCTGCTTCATCCATCCCTGTGTTTGACCCCCACATTGTTACACCAGCGGCAAATGGATCCCAACACAGTTCAAACATTGCAAATGGTACAAGAACACCTTTTGCTAATTTCTTCTCTGACACCAGTGACTCCGGCAGCCACCCACCAGGCAGCGCAAAGCCACAGTCGGGATTTTAAACTTGAAAGCCTTCGTTAAAGGAACTAAGTGAGTGCCATGTATACAACCACCTTAGTCACTTGGG
Source organism: Ibidorhyncha struthersii (assembly GCA_013398815.1). Classification (NCBI taxonomy): domain Eukaryota; kingdom Metazoa; phylum Chordata; class Aves; order Charadriiformes; family Charadriidae; genus Ibidorhyncha; species Ibidorhyncha struthersii. Next base: position 401,642 of record VZSZ01002039.1, on the reverse strand, counting down.
TGCTGTTCAGCTCATTTCAGATGTGATGTTCTGCTTAAAAGTAGCTTTTTGCCAAACCCTGGAGGGTGTAAAGTTGGGCTGAAAAGCTCAGGCTCACTCAAGAGATTTCTCAGGCTTCCCAATTTCAGTTCAGACTCAGAGGTGGGAAAAAGTGAGAAAAGCTTTCTCTCCTCTCAGAATTTCAACAAGTAATAAATAAATAATCCTTAAGCAGTTCTTTGTGCATTCAGAGCACTGCAGAAAAGATTCACTCATTTATTTCCCTTCTGAATAGAGCAGGGAAGATAAAAATTAAATTGGGCTAAATGGCACGCATAAGTTTGCATACGCTTGACTTATGTGTTCTCAGTGCCACTGACCACACACAGACTCCAGCACTTTGACATATGCTCACCTACCTGGCGGTTGCAAACATTTCTTTGCTTACCCGACCTGAGGGACTCTCCTGTAAAAGCTAAGATCACATCAAAACCGCATAGATACCCGTGGAAATTTGACTGCAAATGCTCATCTCCCGAAGACCCTATTATGTACTCCAAGCGCTAAGTTGCTTCCTAAGTCCAAGCAGGAAAGTCTGCTCCCCCAAGGTCCAGCACAGATGTCCTGATCCTAGTCCCCCACCATCCCAAGAGCATGCCAGCTGCTGTGCCACAAAATCCTGCCTTCCCTGTCCTCTGCCGTGCCTCCCCCGCCATTCAACCCATCGTCACCCACTGTGGATCTAGCCCAGTCCTGTGCAACCAAGCAGCCAGGAGGCTCTCCAAAGGTCCCCTCCGTGCCCAAAACTGGAATGTAGCAGTCATAACAGGCCGGGGTGACATCCGAATCTGATTAAAGGGTGCCCTCTGCAACCCCCACCCCAGTTAGCAAAAGAATGGGGTTTACTTGGAAGAAGGTCATGCTGGAGCCGCCGTGAATGGTGCCGTACTCGATGGCCGTCTGGTCTGCCAGGTCATCTACGGATTCGATGGGGACGTCCATCCGCTGCACGGTGAGGAACGCTGCCAGATTGGCCGTGTACGAGGATATGATGATTAAGGTGAATGCCCACCTGGGGAAAGGGGAAGCGAAGACGGGGACCTGAGATTTACCCATGGACTGCATCTGATCGCCGTCCCCACCCTCCACCTCTCCATCTGCTTCTGCCCAGAAAAGACCCACAGCAAAGCCTTCCTTAAGAGGAGGGCTGACCTCCTTACCACACTCCACTGACACAGCGCGTGGATAGTGCCTGGGGGGCAATGGTGGAGCCTTGCTGCATGAATCCCCCGACCGGAAACCACAAGCTGTTGCCGAGAGAGTACTGATTCACAAGAAGATTGCATCTGCCTTGCGAGCAGGGGTGGGGGCTGTACCACTCGTACGGTGTCAATCTAAAACGACAAGAAATGGGTAGCTCAGGTAATTCACTGGGAAATGGGGCACTTTGGAGGAAAGAAGTAAAAAAGGAAAAGCTGTGAAGCCCTAACCCTCCTGGAGGCAGACTTTTCTGAGAAGGAATCTCTTTGCTGTCAGTTGATGCCCAGGGCTCAGAACTGTGTGAAATGCTTGCTCTAAGACTCAGAAGCCAGAGGCTTTCTTGTAAAGATTTGCAAAAATTTTGAAAGGCTCGGCTGAAAACCTGGGCGTGGGCTGTGGGGAGACTGGAGCGCTGTGTGCAGATCCGTACTGCAGCCAACCACAACAATAATTCCAGATGTGCACAGACTTGATGTGAAGTTGAAATCAAACAACTTGGGTTGTGTTCCCTGCTGGAGAACGAGCATCAGTGGGAAGTTTAGACCTGACCGCGTGACACCATCAAGAAAAATAACTGTATTGGTGCAAATGGTTGCTCTGAGAAGGTCTGATTGCCCCAGCAAGGTCTAGGTCCCATGTCTACTTTGAATCCAAGTGTTGGTGTTTCAATGCATCACACACTTTCAGTGCTCACGGGGACAGGACAGAGGTGGGAATCTGAAATAACGGACAGCCTGTCACTGAAGTGACTGTAGCCTAGCTCTCATTTTTTGCTGTTTCCAGTCCTCAGTTCCCTGGTTGCTAAGAGTCTTCTAATTCCTATACTGCAGTTCATTATATTGCTAACGGTTAACAAAGCTGGTGTCTGGGAGGGTCATTTTGGGGATACTGCCAATACAGCTGCAGGGCTCTGCCAGCTTATGCAGCATTTAACCAAAATGGGGTGTTTCTTTTCGTTTCTGCATCTCCTACCTCACTGTGATGCCGGCGAAGCAGAGGTTATTTCTTGAAGACTTTCTATGGTTGGATCAAACACTAGCAGTAAAAAACTGCTCTGGGAGAGCCTTCTGCAACTCACAGGGTCAAAAGCTCCTTACTGCTGAGGGAGGCAGAGAGCAGCGTCCAAACCTCCATCTCCCATGGAAAGCCACGTAAAGGCACCTTTTTGGAGGATCGTGTTTAAAACATGAGGAGGGGTCTAAAGGGGCACCAAATCTCAGTCTGCAGAGAGCTCTGGACTGCATTATTCAATGGTTTCTTCATAACTACGTTTCTGAGGCTGTAATGGCATTTGAAGAAACCACTAAAGCCCCGTCAGGATGACAACTTTAGCCATGCTAAGGGGCCGCATGACGGCACAGTTTCAATTTTTGTAATGAGAACTGGGCCTTAACCGTGTCCCAGAACAGCCTTCAAGCCCCGAGCACGTCCTTGGTATATGTTGCCAGGACACAGTTCAACCCTGTCTGAAAAGGCCCATGTATGCCACCAACCATAAGCAGTTTGTTAGGAGGTCAGGATAAACAGCATCAGAGCACAGGCCCCGGGCCTCAACGGGAGACACGCTGCAGACAAGCACTCAGCGATGTATTTTAAGGCTGATTTAAATTAGTCATAGGGAAACGGAACTGAGAGCTGTCAAGTGAGGCACTGCCCATCAACCAAGAGGCTGTTGAAAGATATTAATGAACTTTCTTTTTCTGTACACGCTGGGTTTTACAGGGCCAGAGGAACCAAACACTACTGGAATTTGTCTTAATATCTCTGAATGCATTTGCCGGTACCTGCGAGCCTCCACCTTCCCTGTCCAAGACAAGGGGTTGGTTTATCTGTTGCAGATCAAGCATCTACAGGGAGCAGCACCATTTGTACACTCCCAAACCCCCTCCCACCCTTCCCACGCAGCTCTCGGTGCCGGCACCCACTGCTATGGCCAAGCGTGCTCCCAAATAATGGCATGCTGCTCCTGCCCACGCTTCACAGCCATAGAATTGTTTCAGTTGGAAGAGACCTTTAAGATCATCAAGTCCAACCATTAACCTGGCCATGCTGGGGCTGCCATATGCATCAGCGGCGTGCCTGCACGGGCACTCAGCAGCAAAGCCCCAGTCCCCAGCTGGCAGAGGGCAGGGGGCTTGGGACGCTTCTTGCCCCCTTACTGCACCCTCCAAACTATTGGCCTGGGGGATGTCCCCGTGTCCCCCTGCCCAGCCCCTCACCAGGCTTCCCCCCACGGGTCTAGGAGCGTGACGCTAGATGGCACCTCGAGGAAGGAAAAGGCACCGCCAGCCACATTACCGAGCAACCAAGAAGAGGACGCAGCTGACAGCCAGGTAGGCAAGCAGCATGAAGAGCCAGACGCCAGGGGAAAAGGGATCCAGGAACGAGAAGTAGCCAGGTTTGCGGCCCTGGATGGGAAACAAAGAGGAGTTTAACCTGCTTGTGTTTCTACAAATTAAGTAGTCCGTTCTGAAAATGACACAAAGAAACACACCTGCCTTGATGCTGACAACGGATGGGAGAAACAGAAGGGAAATAAAGTAAACGGGGCTTTGCAAAAGCCTGGCAGGGGAAACAGGCGACAGCAAATGCAACAAACAATCAAGTCCTGCAGCATCTCCTCGCTGGGATTCGTCTCCCAAGACTATTCTTCTCCCCACCTCAACCACTTTTGTTCCTCCGGGCAAACAAAGAGGTGAATTGATAGCAAAATTGAGACAACGACAGGGCCCTGCCACTCCCATGGCGGGATGTGCTGCACCCCTCGCCTGCAGGGGGGAGTCCCCATCTGGAGCCCTTGGCTGCCCAAGCAGGCTGCACACCGTGCTTGCTGGGCAGGAGGTGGCTCCCCTGGGAGAGCACCCACCCCTGTGCACGGAGGTGGCTGGGAGCCTTTGCATGAAGCAGAGTGGGGAAAAAATATTTTCATGCAGAAAAAGGAAAAAAAAAGTTTGCAGTATTTCTGGTTTTCTTTCTTCAGCCTTGAAACATCTCTTCTCTCTGAAACTCAATAAAATTATTACTTTTATCTCAGGGAACACGATATTTTTATCTCCAGGATGCGTCAGAATTTCCTGTTTTTTCTCAGCAAACCACCTTTCCTTGCAAAGTGAGGCCTCACTGCTAGAAAAAAAACCCACAGGTTGATCTTCTCTCAAAGTACCTTAAATTTTCACAAGGACGCTTTCACTGCTACCACTGAAATCTTGTCAAAAATTTATGCAAAGGGAGGATTAATTTCTAGGAAAAGTACCCCAGAAGCTGAACACCTCCCATTCTGGTGAGCATACTTCTCCCACCACCACCAGCCCAGCATATGCAGCTCCTCTGCAACACAGCCTTCTCCAGGCTGGAAAAAGCAGCCACTATTTGCCTGCCGAGCACACTCAACTCCACCATGGGGGACTGGGGGAGAGGTGGCACAAGCCATAGGACTGAAAAAGCGCTCATTTGCTCTCTGTGCAATTTTTCATATCTGTATGGAGCAGAAAGTGCTTTGTTTCAGCACTGTGCACTCCTGACACACTTCTCCCACCCTGAACACTGCAAGTGTTCAGGCAATGCTTATCTACCTCAGGCATCGCCTTTCCCTAGTGCCTCCTCTGAAAGACTCCCAGAAAAACCACAAACTCCCAGCACAGGGCTGAAGGGTTGCATTAACCCCGCGGGAATGTGAGCCCTTTGCTCACAGGAGCCTGTGTCTTCTGCCCCAAACCACGGTCAGTCCTGGCACCACAAAACCTCAAGCTCCATGGTTTCCCTAAGCACCTGTAACCGGGAACCTGCCCACGAGTCAGAGCTCCTGCAAGGGCTCTTACTGTAAAGCCAGAGTGGAAACAGCATTTTATCACATTCGGCCAGGCTGTCAGTGTATTTCTTACTGGCACCTTGCTCTCTTGTGTGCTGAAAACGTCTATCACTGTTTGCTCAATGCAGCTCGCTCCAGCAGCCGTTTCCCAGCACTTCCAGCACGGCAGCTGCTCTGCTGTAGTTTGCTCACTTTACACAAAAGCTGCTGCCGGGGATCATCTTTGACACACAGAGGCCTCATTTTCCCTTAGTCCACTGTCTTACCTTGCCCATCTGTGACACCACATAAACTAATAATAGCTGGTAATAAATAACACCTAACCTCAATTGCCATAGCAAACCCAGAGCATCAAAGACCAGAGTTCTGATATTTTAGAGCTGCGCTTAATCCAAAGGCAGTGAATAATTTTCTGCTTTCACAAAAGTCTCCAGGAAACATAGCTGGTTTGGTTTTTTTTTTTACCTTCCCCAGACTCAGAGCAGCACTTTAAATTCCACTTCCATTAAAACCCACTGTTTTACTACTGAAGTGTTTCTAATCTTATGCAAAACCTGAATTTCACAAGGTCCCGCTAGTTCTTCTGAAGACTAAATTGTTGCTAGAAAAGGCAATAGCTGTTGCACAAAAATCTTCCTCTACTAAAAATATCTAGGATACTGTGATATTCTCAGCTCCAGTCACCATCTGGGACTGTAACATCTCAGAAACCTTCTACAGCAAACTCTGCCCTGCATGAAGTAAAGAACCACCACATCATAACATCCCATCCCTGTATCCTTAAGGGCAAGACAAGTTTGAGCTTGGGATCTACATTAGCATTTTTAGAGAATCTGGCTTATTAAGCCTTTTAACAAATAGATGAATTAAGAATCAGTGGTTCAGACCATCCTACATCCATTTTCAGATTAATTTAAAGTCAATTCCTAAACAAAGGTTTGGGTTCTCCTGGGTATAATTCCAGAGCCTCTTTAAGACAAGGCATCTCTTCCGCAGCAGGTTATCTTACTGTGCCTGGTATAAGCAGATGAGGTACAAACAGTGGAAGATACTATGTTGTTCTTTTGGTTTTTCCCCTTTTTCAGACAATTGCTGCTGTGTTCTGCTCTTCCTTATATTCTTCCCAAAAGTCCAGAGAGAGCCAAGTGACTGCTACAGCCAGCATCTGGGCTCAAACCAAGAGAGAGAGAGACACTGCTGGAAACTACACCCCCAGCACCCCGGAGGGACTCACATTTCCAGTAACACCCTTTACTCACCTTGCTGGAGGTCCTCTCACTAGGTTCAGGGAGGTGAGACCATCTCACAAGTCTGCACTCTCTCTGCACTTCTCACTGATCCCATCCAGAGGATCACGGACTTCTCGATGCCAGCAGGAAGGCAAAGGTAGGCAATGCCAAAGCTCTTGTCTTCAGCGACCGTGTGGCTTTCCTGCATGCCCCACAGACCCCTGGTTCCCTTTTTCATCTAGAGCTCAGCTGCCCCTCTTCTTCCACAGGTGTTTACACGCTCAAGAATGAACTGAGGCAACGGGAACCTGCGAGGTGTGAAGGGCACTGTCTGCGCTCGGCTGAGCAAACCGGAGCTTCTCGAGCAGAAGATGGTTCTGTGCGGCATATCCCTGCCTGGCATCCCAGAGCTGGCAGGAAACTCCCAGGCGCTGGTGGTGCCTGAGCTCAGGCTCCCTTGTGAGATGTTCCTGTAACAAAGTTCCCATCTGTAATTAAGGCCTTGATGTCTTCTCTATGTTTCTGGGGCAGTTTGTCAATAAATTACACTCATTAAGGAAATTGCGTTGGAAGCTTTAAGTCTCAGGCTTGGCAAAGACTCTTTCCTGTGACTTTACAGTAGTAGTAGTTCTGGTTCTTTTCAGCTACAGTCATTTTCAGGCTGCTGCTACATATTCTTTTCATTCACAGTTGTGGATAAGAATAAAGATATTCTGTTCCCACGGAGGGCACAAACTCTCTCTTATCTGTCTGTTGTGAAGATGGGAATGACAATATCTGGAGTCTGTCACATATTTTTAGCTGGTCCCAATACAGCTTTGTTAATTGGAAGAGCTATTTTTCCTGGAATAGAAATGTTCAAAATGCCCAATAATTGATGAAGGCCTCCTGCAAATCCTCAGATGGAAGCAAGAGAAATTCATTTCCCCTCCTCAGTCACTCTTGGAAGTCTTCATTTTCAGCCAGAGAAACCAGTTTTCTGGGCAGGTACCCGTGACTGAAGAGCCTGAACGTGTGGGACATCCGGGAAGAAGAGGAGGAGCAGAGCTACATGGCATAGTCCTGGATACGTCTGTGTTAAGGTCCCTAAGACACCTTACACCCTGCCTGCCCTCCACACACGGAGTCTGAACGGACCCCAGCGCTCGCCTGCTCCCTCTCGCAGACACAGTCAGCCCTACCTATGTCATTTCTCACAGGTGTTTGTCCCCAAAAAAGGCAAACGAGAGAACTCACTTCTGTCCCTGTAAGTCAGAAGGAAAGCAAGAAAACTCAGCCTGGAAAGGCAGAAACATTGATGTGTGCTAGGTATAACTGCAGTCATTCGGTCTCGCCAAAACAAAGCGTGTATATTGTAGATGACCACGTCTGATCCAGATGCAGATCCAGATCCCTTCCTCTCCAGGGTCCTTTCTCTGGAGTCGGTAAGCAAAAGCCAAGCACAGGCTGCTGGGAATCCTGAGCCTAATTTGGGGTCACCAGATGGTCCACAACCAACAGGCCGACTCGTACCGTGGTCCCGGGCACGCCTGGGGCCAGCAGTTGCTGCCATGCCTGCCTCAGTGAAGCGGGAAGCTTGCTGGCAGAGCAGCACGGGTTGTCAGGAGGGGTGCTCAGCTCCTCTCAGCGCCTCTGCCTCGGCTGTCAAACCTCCTCTGGCAGGAATGAAGGAGCTATTCATTCGGTCCTTCCCAGTTCGTGTCTCTTCTGCAGCAATCAAGTAGAAACACTTTAAGCCTCAGTTCACTTGGCCTAAACTCAGCTATTTCAGTGTACTCACCAAATCTACATTTTCTCATCTTAAAGTTGAGCACAGTAAGGACTTTCAGGGCTGATGAGCCAGAATCATCTGCTAGCTAGTCCCTCCTTCCCTGCCACAGAGGCAGGTATGTGAGCAAAAGCATGCGTATGCTACAAATAAACCTGACTTCCAACATGCCTCTGTGCAGAAATGGCACTGGGCACCTGATTTCAGCCCTCTGCCAAGCAGAACGACTGCTCAGGACTCGTCATCTATCTCCTGCCTTCCACAGGTCCCACCAGCTGGTCAGAATGGGAACATAATAAAACAAAGCAAGCCTTTTCTCTTCACACCCTGCAAGTCAGAAAGCCTATTAGAGTCCCCGTGTCAGAAATCCATACTTGATTATATCACAACAAGTGAAATTGAGAAAAATGACAGCTCCATTTAAAGCTGCCGTATTTGGTTATGTGTGATAGAGACACGCGCGCTGTGGTGGCTGGGTTGGCGGGGTGGGGAGGAGAAAGGGGGGAGAAATCATTTGCCACTGGAGATACATGGAAATTAAAATAAAATATCACACTTGGAGGAGACCAGGGTGTGGAAGCAACTCCTTAGCAAGAGATTTACTTGTGGTTGTTTATTAGGCTATGTCTGATCTGCGCTGTGATTAAGATATGTCAGCTGCAATTTTTGACATAGCAGAGATGTTTGTTGGGGCGGGGAAGGGGAGGGAGCAGAGGGGAGAGGAGTAGATGGGGCTGTAGGGCTGCCTTCCGCTGCTCTGCAAACCACATCCTTGAAGGAAAACCAGAGCAATTAGCTATCTTGCCTGTCCTTGTTAAATAAATATTTACCAGTTTAATTAGTTAATTGCCATGCTGCTCTCGGAAACTCTCCTCAAGCGAAGCAGGAAAGGTCTGGCCAAAGAGGCGCCAAGTGCTGCAGAGACAAGAGGGGGCTCCGAGCTTCTCTGCTGAGGAGCTCTCCCTGCTCCTGGGGAGGGCCCGGGCCGCCCCCGCCATCACTCCTTGTGGCCTCGCTGAGGGTGACCTCACCTGGGAGATGCCCTGCGTCTCCCTTGCAAGCCCGCCTGGGCTACTGGGCAGCTCTGCTACTCAAAGTCCTAACGGGGTCCTTCACTGGGCAGCCAAAGACCGAGTCCTGACCGACAGCAGGGAACTATTTGCCAAACACTTTTTAAGACTGTAATTGTTAATCCTGTTCGGTTTGGTAAATGCCTGAAGGGCAGGCTGGAACACGGCTGTGTTGCGTTACTCCGGTACCAGTGCGAGCAGCAGATGGTCTCTGCCCTGAAGAACTTACACTCTAAGTAGATGTGTGAGACACATTTCTATTGAGCTCGCAGAGAGGCAGCAGCAAATGCCTTGCACTTATAGAGCAGATCACATGCAAACCCTGCACCAATATTCCTGTGTTTCCTCTGGAGGGAGTGACATCAGCCTCAGGCCGTGCAGGGAATGATGCCTCGTTAAGGGACTTGCTGAAGGTTATGGTGTAAATCAGAGGCAGAGCACGCATGATATTCCATCCCCAAACTTTACAAATGTGTGCGAGAAAGCAAGAAACTCGATTATAGTCCCAGCCAAGAGACGCTGGCAGAAACACCTCCCGGATCCATGGGCAGCTGGTGGTGTGAAAAAGCAGGAGTAGCGGGGAAGGGACAGTTCCATTTGATTTCCAGGAGCCTGAAGAGTCTGACCCTATTTGGTCAGTTAAGTCATTGATCCTAAATTCTGCACACACCAGAGGAAACAGAATTTTAACTAGATTTTAATTACTTGTTTGTTCTTGGCAGGAGCCACTCAGCACAGAGAGATGTATGCGCGAGTTTGTTTATGTTCGTACCAAACGCTGCATCCTTGACAGCCTTGCGAATGGAGGGGGGGGCTGGGAGAGGCAGCTTTAATTGTTTTATCCTTTTGGCTGCTATTGTTGAGCTGACGGGAAACCAAGACTGTAATTCGCATCGCGCTCGGCACCGTACGGAGCACATTTCCAAAATGCAGACCTGGCTGCCAGAGCTTGCCTCCTGTGATGCCCGGGAACTGGGGGCTTTGCCTGGCACAGGTGGGAAATCTGTCCTCTCCTGAGCTTCAGGAAGAAGCCAGAATAACAGAAAATTGGAATGCAAGAGAATCTACGAGAATTTAAGACAACAAGTGTTGTCTAAGCAAAGACACGCCGTGTCTGTGCTTGCAGATTCACAGCCGCTCCACTCCGCACCACCAGCCCGCGTGTTGCCGAACAGCCACCGCGTAACGCCTGGCCTGCCTTTCAGGCGGCAGCGGCTAAGGTTGCAAAAGATTATTGAACGCAGCAGAGCGACAACCGGAGCTAGTTGCTAAACAACGGTGTGCCTCCCTTCTCGCTCCTCCCTGGCCAGCGCAGACACCCAAGAGCATCCGTGCAAGGCAAGGAGCACCCTAAGAGTGAGGAGCGTTCCTCGGGCTGCGGGGCCCGCTGACCTTTAGGGTGAACAACAGAGAGGAGGCAGATGAGAAGGGCTGAGAGCAGAGAAAGAGCCCACACGGGGCGAGGAGCTAATTGCCCCCAGCGGAGCTCAGCCTGCTGCCTGCCTGCCCCAGGGCAGTGCCGTGGGCCCCTCAACGACTGCCATTTTGCCCTTCTCATGACTGTGATTAAAAAAGCAGAAGACCGATCTGCGTGTAGAGCATTTACAGCAGGTCACCGCAAAGAAAGCGATCCCAGCTATCTTCCTGGTCTGATCTTATTCTCAGATGTAAGAAGGCAGCAAGGCTGCACACCACAGAGGCTGGGAACACGGCTGAGATTAGGGCATTTGTGCCCCGACACCAGCTAGGTGCCCCCATAGGTGTCCTAGCTCAGCCTCCCAGGTGGTCTCCCCACTAAGCGCAAGGGGACGGCGGCTCCAAGCCAGGTTGCTGCAGTTGTGGAGCCACCCCGCCACGCTGCTGGGCTGCTGCAGCCATCCAGCCTAGCCTGCCCCTCGCATGCCTCGCCGCAGCGGGCTCAGAACCACGCTAAGGCCATCCTATGGCTTTCGCTGGGCCTGAAGCAGAACCAGACAGGCTGACATCTACGCACACTTCCCCTGGTAGCACGGATCTGACGGGCCCCCCCACGCCTGGCAGTGCTGTGTGCCCAGGGAGGACGGGGAAGGGGAGCCAACGGGGTTGGGGGGTTTGAACAACGGGAATCGAATCCACCAAGCTGACACGAGGCAGGAAGGCAGACAAAAGAAGGAAAGAAAGGTCGAGTACATTTGCGTTTAAATAAGAAACCAAAATATTTTTATGAGTCATTCATTTTTCTTCTATAACTAGGCACGTTCGCATGCAAATAATGGAGGGACATAAACGGTTATAACATAAGTCTCTTACCATATGAACTCGGTAGAGAATGCTAATTCCCAAAGTCATGAACGGCTTAGAGAAATCAATCACCTTCTCCCGCTCCGCAGTAATCGTCAGGCCTGCCACGGCCAAATCGGCTTTCTGCAGAGAAAGGAGAGCAGAGAAGATCAAGACCCTGCGCCCAGGAAAGGCGCAGGGCAGAGAAAGAAGCACAGCCATGCCCGCGGCCACACAGGACACCCACTCCTGGAGGATGGATGTCCCACCTTTCGGAGATGGGGCGCATTTGCTGCGGGCAAAAAACCCTATGGCTCTGTGGAAACTGGGGGGGGGGAGTTTTGCTGGTGATGCCCACTACTTCAGACTGTGCTCCCGCATCCCTCTCCACAGGTGGTTTCCACAGAAGCCCTGCTCAAAACACACTCCAAAGTTTCACCCAACTTGTGCTCAGGACCATTCACCCCGTTTTTCCTTTCCTCACCCGGGCATTTTTATCTCTACACTTGCAGGTTGGAAAAGCACAGTGCTTGCAGCGGGGAGCCCGCTGCGCTAGGAGCTGTACCAACAGCAAACGAAACGGCAGCCCCTGCCCCCAGGTGTTCACAGCCTCATTGCCATTTCTGTTCCTTGAACACTTTAAAACCTGGCAAAACAGGAGCCATTGAGGCAATTAATATTGTACTAATCTAAGGAAAGAACCTCCCCCTTCGAAAGTCCCTGTTGAACACAGCTGTCCCCTTCCATACAAGACCGTTACTTCTGTTACTTGCAAGCGCCATCGGTAGGAAAGCATAATGAAGCAGCATTGTTACCCCTGTACCCTGAGTCACGAAGTTTGCAAGCCTCCCAGCCCCAGGCTTCCGAAATTGCAGATCGGTCTCCAAAAAATTCAGAGGACTGGCATAAAAATTTCCAGATTGACTTGCACAGCAAATGAGATTAGGGGGAAAAAAATAAAAAGAATTTCTTCCAATGTTAATACCCTTGTAATATAGATAAGGGATTTGAATTTTAAATATTATTTTTATTACTATAGCTCTTTTAATNAAGAAAAGCTATTTGCACTTGGTGTCCCTAAGTTTCATAAGGCCTGTGTAGAAGCCAGGGCACCATCAGGCCTGAAGACCCAGTAAAATATGGAGCTTGTCTCCCTGGATCCATGCGCTAGTTGTGAATGCACAAGCATTTTGCAAAAGCAAATTTGTGGGTGCATCACTCTTACCATGCTCTTTGATGCTGCTGCTCCTGCATCATTTTCCTCAAGAGACAGAGGACTAATCACCTCCTGGCAGAGCTTTGCTGGTGGGTCTCCCTCGCCTCGGCCCCCAACAGACTTGCCCGCTGAAAGGCAGGCAGGGAGGGAGGGCCAGCGAAAGGCTGGAGATGCAGGAGCAGAGGGCAGCACTGCTGGAGCCCACAGGAAGAAGGAAAGGGAAAAGAAAGACAAGGTGATCTGCAAACCTGCCCAGTAAGGGGGGGGGTCACAGAGAAGGGGATATTTCACAGTCCATGCAGGACTGCTTTATTGGACAAGCCCAGCGCCTGGTTTTTGCAATTGTTTCCAAGCAGCTATTACATGTTCCTAGGCTGGAATGAATTATGAGCTAGGGAGAATTTCTGCCTCGCCAGACATTTACCCACAGGGTTTTTAAAAGGCACCAATAATCACAACATGACGTGTGAGCAGTTGAGCCCTATCTAAACACCAGCAGATTACTAAGATGGGATCAGTTCATCTGTGGAACATGGCACGTGAGGAATTTTACCCGCAAGAAAAGCCTAAAGCTTCCAAAACCTCGCTTGTCTATACTTAAAACAGTTTGCAGGTACTACTGTCCTGGGAAGAGCTCTCCCAGCAAAGCCCCTCGTGAAGATACAGCTTATTCTAACAATGGATTTCTTCTCCCAGTTCTCCAAAAGGAATACTATTCTACCAGCAAAGTCGTAGACTAAATAGATGGTAAATATACCACATCAAAGGTGCTTCATGCAAAAGCTCTAAGGATGTTTCCATTCCCACCCAGGGACCAATACAAAGGCGCTGGTGAACCGAGCAGCGCAGCCCTCGGGTTTACCCAGCTAAGTCACCATCCTCCGCCTGCTCCCACCTCAGGGGTGGGATGTGGACGTCGTCAGGGAACTTGTGCACTCCGGTTATTCCCCCAGCTATTGTCCTTTGGGACCCTTCCAGATCATGTAGGCAGCAACATGTTGAAAGCTGCTCTTCCCTACGCAAAATATAATGCAAATCCATCCCCCTCCCTTTGCCTACAGAGCAGAAACTCAGCGCAGCAGAGCTGCCTTCCCCGGGGCACACAGGTTTTGTGCCCAGGTCCCTTCTCTCCTCTCCAGAGGGTCCTGCCGTTCCATTAGAGTTGATTTCCTTCCACTCATTCCCTGCCTGGTCAACTTTTGTCCTTTCAGGACTTTTGCCAGCATCAGAGCTCCAGTGGCTCTAACCTGTGTGCATGCACAACTGCCTTCTCCTGGGCCAGAGCTCCCTGCAGCACAGACCTGGCTCCTCGCCGCTTTAGCGGGTGCTCTGCTCTGTCAAAGACTCTCTCTTTCTCTCTTCGCAGGCTCAGAAGTCATGCAAGTTAAGAGCCAAGTTCTGACAGCGATGAACTCTGATCTGGGAATGGCATGCAACGTGTTCTCTGCCTGAGTATCATCCATTTCATGCTTTCGACTTGGCTTCCTGATGTTCACAAAACTTCTTGTGATTCACTGAGGTCAGTGTATCTTAGTTACAGAGGAGCTCTGCAAACCTGAGTGCTCTCCAGCCTTCCCCACCTGAGGACGGGTAGCAGTTGGCATTTTATAGGCTAAACAATGCACTGGGGGAAGAAATAGATTTTGCTTTGTGCTTCTGCACTCTGTCCGCAACAGGGCCCTGGGGAAAGGGAAAACAGGAGGCAAAGGATGGAGGGAAGAGGGGGCAAACACTGCTTGATTTTCATCCGTGCAGCACAGTTGCAGCTATAAATGTCAGCGTGAAACAGGCTTAGGAAAAGACCCAGAGCATTTTGGGAGTAGAGACAGACACTTCTTTAACAAAACAGTGCTTAAACAAGGCCAAACTCTCGCTAGGCGAGAGGAAGCCCAGGTGGGCTGGTGTCTGAGATAAAAGCATGAGCTGCCACCACCATACCTGGCATTAACTGTGGGATCTGCCTGCATTAGCAGACAGGCTCACGCTGCCACTGGAAAGGATGTTAAACACGGGGGCTGAGCCGGGCTCCTGAAGAGGAGCAACAATTAAGCAGCCTTAAGAAGCAAATTGCAGGGACTGCCAGTCCGGAGGAGGCAGCCGCCTCCTCGCTGCGGATGCTGACAAGGCTCATCTCGGCGCTAATGGTGATGAATGGGGCCTGACGTCAGCCCCCAGCCCCGGCAGAGAGGATCCCGTCAAAGCCTCCCATGGCACTGGGGACCAGCCGGGAGACCGGCCCCACAGCGATTCACAGCCTCCTGTCAAGGCACTGAAACAAAACACAGCGAGAAAGTCCAAGTGGTGCAAGGCTTTGGGCTGTCTCTGTCACATGCAGGAAAAAGAAGCCTGAAGGACAGCTCTGGGAGCACAAGGCTGGGATTTCTTCCAGAAGCAGGGGTCCCTGCCTTCAACAGCACCTTGGATGCTGCATCCCCTGGCTGCATATGAGAGCACCCTTCTCACCAGTGCTGCCCACAGAGCCCTGACAGCGTGGCCGAGGTCAGGGAAAGCGATTTCTTACTCTGTCCCCATGCTCAGAGGGCCTTCCAGAAAGCTGAAATCAGTGTTCAACCTTCAGGACCCGTCTGACCACCAGCTGTTACCCCACTGCAGCCCCGTTGCCATCAGCACTGCGGCTCCAGGCCTTGCCCCGCCGGAAACCCATCCAGATGCAGTACTGAGCACGCGGCTGGAGGTGACCCTGCTTTGCTCAGGGGGTTGGATTGCATGATCTCCAGAGGTCCCCTCCGACCCCTGCTATTCTGTGCAACCCTGCGAAATAAGCAGCAGCCACTGCACGGCAGGTTGGCTGCAGCCTGCTCACTTGGGCAGCAGCTCCCGCGCCGCCGCAGCAATGACAGAGCACTCTCCCTGCATCTGCAGATCTGTCCCATGGCACGACGGGTACGGCTGGGCTGCCGGATCAATGTACTGATTGCTTCTGCTCCAGCTGCCCATCTGATCTGACAAGAGCTATTTCAGGCTGTGCGGCTCCTCCCGCTGGAGCGAGCAGCAGCCAGGTTGTGCGCTCGGATGCATATTCTTGCATTTAAAAGCAGGGCCAGATGAGGGTCACTCAGAACTGGTGTTTGGGTTCTTTTAAGGACGTGTATGAATTCTGCCACATGAAAAATGACAGCCTGAAAGCCCCGCAGGCCGCAGCCCTCCATTTAAGCCACAGTCAGGGATGAGATGACCAGCAATCAGTGCAGATATCAGCCTCGAGTCTGCCTTCACTCATATTTCTTCCGCTGGACTATCTCTAGGGACGGGAGGAAAAAGTCTGTGCCAGATGTTCCCCATGCCCATGGCAAACACCAGTTAAGGTGACTCACCAGGAATGGGGACCCTAAGCCAGCAAGGAACAGCAGCGAGACCTAAGCAGCTCCCACCACACCCAGCATCTTGTACGTCATTTTGGCAAAATCGACAGCGTGATGCAAACCTCTCTGCCCATACACTCGCTGTGTTTGCTCAACATCCCCCGCTCCCTCGCTTCCCCACTCCCCCTCGCTCCCCACCCTCTCNAGCCCCCCCATGTCACACTTGCCAGCGCGACAGCGTGCAAACAGACTCCCCCTCCTTCCCCTCACCCACACACAGCTTTTCTCACTGAACACCAACACCCACTGCCGAGCGGAGAGCAGGACTCTGCCAATTTTGAAATATCTTCTCCCTGCTTTCCCTTTCCTGCCATTCCCTGTCCTTGGAGCAGTTGAAGGGAGAGGGCGTCTGTAAAGCACTGCTTGGTCACCAGCAAGGAAGCTGGAATAAACATCACCCCAGAGCTTTAAGGTCCTTTCAGTTCTTCGTGTTGCTACTCCTGAGGCCAGACCCTTCCACGAGATGGACAACTTCATCTCGCTCACTTTGAAACAAGCTTTGATCACCACTGATCCCAGCCAGATTCAAACCACTGACACAGATACCGAAAGTCTAGCGTTATGTCACGACATCTCACTCCCCAAATGATCCTGCGCAGAAGGGAAGAGCAGGAGCTCGCTGTCCCCAGTCATGCACCCCAAAGCGCCTTCTGCAGCAGCACCAGCCTCGCCCAGGCACGCTCGCCCTGGAAACACCCATGGATCTGCTGTGTTACCATCACCAAACGCAATACGCTGCTTAAATTGTGCCGAAAGGAGCCTGTACAGCCGAAACAGGCTGCGCACAACACAGGGCCAGTCTGCATGGAGCGTGCTCCTGCCGGGGCTGCTTTGTCCTTCCCATCCCCTGCACCCTGCAGGGGGACCGTCACCTAGCGCTGGTACCCAG
This sequence comes from Ibidorhyncha struthersii, assembly GCA_013398815.1. Classification (NCBI taxonomy): domain Eukaryota; kingdom Metazoa; phylum Chordata; class Aves; order Charadriiformes; family Charadriidae; genus Ibidorhyncha; species Ibidorhyncha struthersii. The sequence continues at coordinate 384,781 of VZSZ01002039.1, read as the reverse complement.
CCAGCCAGGGTACTGATCTCGGCTGCATCAGAGGGAGGTTTCTGGGAGGTCTTATAGCAAAACTGCAGCATCGGATTCCTGCCAACAAAGCTTCCTGGCAAAACCAAACCACACCATCTCCTGTTAGCTCAGCTCTACTCTCCAGGGGCATTCCTGAGATGGGTATATTCGGAAACTGTTGCTGAGGGATCTCTCAGACACAAGCCCATCTCCTCAGGGAGGAGCAAGGGAGCCAAGCGCCAACAGCTCGCTGTGAGCCAACATACAGGCTCCAAGCACAGCCACCACAGCACTATGCTACCAAGACAGCAAACGCAGGCATTGTGGAACAAGGGGAAGGCTGTCACATTGCTGGGTTTTGCTGTGAAAATACATTTGTTGCCTTGTATCAGACTAGCAAATTCACTTCATCTCGAGGATGCGCTGCAGAAAGGGACGACCAGACAACCATCAGGGACTCTGAGCCAGAGACTCTACTGCAGCAGGAAGGAGCAAGACGTAATTCTTCCAGCCCTATTGTCCCCTAAGGCTCTGACATCAAAAAATAGGAGACAGGAAGATTTGCTGTTCCCCCTTGTTTGCTTGTTACGGATAGCACACGTGTGCGGTGTCAGCTGAACTGCTGGAGACTACAGTCGTTTGTGCCAGAGTCGGCAAGGCTAACAGGGGAAATCTGCCCCGGCCAGAGAGCGGCTTTACTCCCCTCCTCGCTCAAGGAATGAGTGGGGTGTTCAGCCTCCCTGCCCCGTGTGCACAGAGGGACCAATTATCTCAGTGGGTTTTGAGTTTGTGACATCTTTCACTAAAGAATGGGCTTGAGTCCTTCTGAGAGATTTCTCCCAAGCCAAATCTCCATCAGCTGGTCACAAAGTGTATAGGTTTCCTAATCTGATGACGAGTCAGACTGCTGACCTAGACACGGGAATCTACAGCTCTTCCACTAATCCCCCAAGCCATCCCCGTCCCCCTCTTCCTTAGCTCTTAAATAGTTTTGGGAGCAGGTCAATAAGATATGTACTGATGAATTTGGGTCAATGGCAAATTTATGTTTATATAGCATCCTTCTCAATCATATCATAGTGCACAATTAGCTGTGATAGAATTTTCAGCACTTAAGAATAAATCAATAGCTGGTTAATTTAGAAGCAATAAAACGAAACACTTTTCCCATATAGCCTATAGCTGCTCTGAGGAGGTTCAGTGCCACAGAGGGATTACAGAGGAAAAAAAAATACTGGAAAGGTATTGCATGGAGCTGGATAATTTTCTGACCTTCTGGTCCTGCACACTAGGTGGGTGAGTTGAACCTTACTTTCTGACAGCTGATCAGGGTTAAGGAGGAATCACTTTCCTACAATAATACAGCACTGCACAAAGAGACAGGTGCAGAGCTTTCCTTTTCTGTAGGATTTGGGAAGTTTTGACCCCTGTGACAGGTTTCTGTCCCAACTGATGCCCTCTCTGTACTAAATGCTGTATAGAGAAAAGTGCCCAAGGGATAAACCCACTTAAAGAGGAATGTGCGCACCCAGCATAGGATCTGCTGGCTCTTCTGCTTCGAGTGGTCCTGAAGTGGGATAGGGGATGAACTAGGGGCTGGAACCGAGGACAAACCCCCTTGGCAGCTTACTGTCAAGGAAGGAGAGGGACCCTTTGGGCAGTGAAATCATGTCAGAAAGCAATGTCCCAAGCAGCCCTGAATAAACACAACAGCAGGCACACGGCCAGCTCTGCCCTGGCTGACCTGATCCAAAGCACCAGTCCCTGGGACTGATCAAAAACTCGCTGAAACCATTATAAAGACTCTAAAGGGCCTAGGAAGAACAAAGCAGGGAAAGCTTTTTCTCTTCTTGAATTTTTGATACGGCCTCACACAGGCTTTGCCAGCTCTGCCCTGCTGAAGCAGAAGTAAAAATCCTCCTAAATAAGGCTTGAGCTGCAGAAGAAACAAATGGTTTCTATGTGAAGGTGAAGTTAAAACAGTTAACACTAAAGAAAAACAACCCTCCAGAAGCTCCTATTTAATGGAGAGGCACTGCCAAGGTTAGTAGGCCAAAAATTTGATGGCTGTTCCCTTCCTTTGTTTGCACAGATCACACACTGCTCTCTGCGCCTTCCTTCTTGCCTCCCAAAAGAAACGTTGCAGAACCGTAATTGTGTGTGTATATATATATACACACACAGAGAGATATGTATAAAAACTATGCCAATAGCCCAGAGCATTTGCAAACAACCGTACAGAAGGCTCTTTAGAAGAAGCAGACGGAGGTGGGATCTCAGCTGGCGCCAAGAGCTATCGCTCCGCCGGGGAAGGGCGACCCAGGAGACAGGGCGCTATTTCAGGAGGGATCTCCAGTCCATACTGTGCCCTGTCCCCAACCCTCAGCAAGTCTTTTAGACCTAGAGTTGTCCCACCTGACTTTAGACACTCAGTTGAAGCTCCTAAGGTAGGATGAGCGTCAGCCAGGTCCCCTTCGCCATCCAGGGAATAAGCTAACAGATGCCAGAGGGCATCTTCTAGAGATGCTCACTTGTCTCCTGCAGCCAGGAGGAAAGCTGCTGCAGGAGCCCTGGCGCCACTGGAGATGGATTCGGGCCCTCGTTCCTTCACTTTGAAGGAGGACACGCCACTGTTGTGAGGATAATGATGGGGTGGCTCAGGGGCTCCTCTCCCACGGTGGTGTGGATTATCATAAATACACCTCACTGTGGATTTCCCAGCCAGCTGAGAAACTGTCACTGGGTTCTCACAGTCACTTCGGTAATAACAAGGCAGGGTAGAAATCGGTGAGTGAAGAAGAATTGGTTTAAATAACATCAGTCTTAATGTTAGCTTTAGCTAAGCCTATTTTACTAAGGATCTCAGAGCATTTTATGAACTGTATTTAAGCTTCAGGATCCCTGGGGAAGGACTACCTTTAGCTGCAGAGGAAAACAAAGAGCGGGGGGGGGTACAGGCTGACTGAGCACACACGTACAGAGAAGTGTCGTCAAACCCAGCAAAAGCATTCAGCTTTCAGTCTAGCTGCTGTGCAGCAACACCACAAAGAGACCTCAATCCACGCACTTCAAGCAAACAAAAAAATGTTCCTCTCCAAAAACAATACTCAAAGTCAAAGAGCTGAAACGAATCTGCCAAAACTTTTCTGGGTAGAAATGTGATTCTTACTTTCTTCCCTCTCAAACAGTGTGGTTTTGTAAGTTTTCTTCAGCTTCTACCAACCCCTGCCAGAGCCTGCATTTTTTCCCGTTTCAAGTTTTCATTAATTGTTCCACTGGGAAAAAAAAAAAAACAAACGTTCTGGATCAAGCTCTTATGCAGGGACCCTGGAGTCCAGGCCTCCCTTCCAACAAAGCGAGCACCCCTGAGAGCGCCCAGGGACCCTGACTCCCACTCTGACTACTTCCCACACTGTCACATCAACACAACAAATAGATTTGCCATTGGGAGAACACATTAAATAGAGATTCTCTGGTCAAAGTCTCACAAATGGACTAAAACCCCCATCCATCCTTATCATCCTGGAGCACTTAATAAAGCATCAGGGCTTTCCATTGCCAAGTCCCACTAGAGTACAGTTAAAAAGAGCAGCTAATTCACTTACCCGAGCAATCAGCTCCCCGACCATCCCTGTCCACGTGCCGTTTGCCTCAGGGACTCCATACACACCATCGCCAACGAGGTGGATCTTATAGTTGAAACGCAGGATCTCTGCCAGCTCCTTCAGCATGTCCACGCAGAAGCCCTCGTAGCGGTCATTACCTTCCAGCTCCTGATGGTTCCACTTCAGCATTAAGTAAGGATTTTCCTGCATTGAAACTGGGCAGCTGTCATTCCCATCTTAGCCGAGGCATCCCACCAGCACAGCACCGAGCATGGGGCAGAGAAGGCAGTGGGCTCTCTGGCAGCACTGGGATGGCAGAGGCTCTGATAAGGGGCACCCAAGCCAACCTCCCGTCCCAATATATCCCTCTCGACTAGGGTATGAGAGGTACGGAAAGCGGGTTTAATCACTTGGAAAGCCAAAGTGGCGAAAACCTAGCAGAGCCGTTTCTACACTGGTATTCATCAGCCCCTGCTGTGTCAAGGATGTGCTGGAGGTACAGCAGGTAAATCCCAGTTTAGGATATGAAGCAGAGCTAAGGGATCATGCTTTGGGGGCTGTTTCCAACTGGCATGTGCCAGAACAGCCCAGGGACTGCTCCCAGTTATGGCAAGACATATAGACCTGAGCCTCTTTTGGCACGTAGCCACTACTCCAGTTTTTCCCCCTTTTCAACAAACTTTGTGGGACATGAGGAAATAGCGCCCAGAGTTCTTCCAGATTTTGAGTGTCTTTAAGGAAGGAGCAGAGGCACTGGAAAAAAATCATGGGACAGGCAGGACCTGGAAGCAGAATTTGTTGAATAAGGACAGCAGTGCCTGTAGATGTGAAGTCTTGGTTCATAAAAGTGGTACCCATCTTGGCCAATTTCAGTAATTTTATGGGTAGAAGGGACAACTGTCCCTTCCAACTTACCAGCTGTACATAAAACAAGAACACCATTCAGAGATGAATGTAAAACGGCAACTTATCCCCATCCCAGCCCTCTCCCCAGCTGCTTCTGAACTCATCAAATATCATTTCCATATGAAACATCAACTTGAGTTTAATTACACTGTCATGAATTGTCCTCAGTGCTGTAATTAGAGATTTGATCGTCTGTTCTTTATGAAATCAGCGCGCGACGCTGCATGCTGGGGGGCGAGGGGGGTAGGAAGAGGGAGTAATATTCTAGCTGATTGACACCCCTAAGCACTGGGCTGGCGAAGAGCTAATGGGAACTGTAGGTGACCCCCTCACTTACCAGGATGGTGGTGACAATGAGCGTGGTGTTGAACAGACTGTCTGATATGTTGGAGGAGAAGATCCTGTTGTCCATGCTGAGTCCTTCAGAAACATGCCAGTGGCCGATCTGGAGAGATAAACAGCACAATAAGGGAATTTACAGGGCAAATTACTGTAAGCACCCGCCATATGGCTCTGGTGACTGACAACCATCAAGCTGGCCCTGGCAGAGGTGTTTATGAATGCTCCATTACCTTTACAATGCACCCCTCCAACAGGCCAGCAGAGAGATTAACCCGCTGGTGCACGGCCCCGGCACACCCCACCGACATGACAATGCCAAAAACCTGTCCCTGCTCACGGCGGGCGCTGCCTCCCCACGCATCTGCAGCCGCGCCAAAGCCCTGGACCAGGAGATAGCTGTGTGGTGGGCAGCTCCTTGGGGCTCGCAGTGGCCAAGTAGCCTTCTGCTTTGTCCCCAGATGCCACCAAGGTGGGTCCACCTTACCCAGCAGCCCCCACATGGCGAAATCTGCAAGCTTGTCCCTCCCAGCGTGCTGCGGCTGGGAGCCTCTGCCATCCCTCACACTAAGACATGGCAGCTAGGTCACGGCCACAGGTCGAAGACTTGGTCATCACTCTCAACCTGGTGCAGTTTGGCGGACCCCTTCCCCTCCTCAGTTCTCTGGAGGACAACTCCTAAAGGGGACAGGGCACAGAGGTGCTTCACAGGAGGGTGCCAGAAAGGCAACTCTATAGCCGGGATTTGGCTTGGCTGCACCATCCCTCAGTGAGACCCATCCACCAGCACGCACTGCAGGGTCACCACTATGCCCAGGTTGGATGACGCTGAGCTCTTCACACAGGCGCTGTGTGTTACAGCTCGGAAGAACTTCAGGGAGTGATGAAGTCTCCTGATTTCACAGTGAATGCCCAGAAATGGGGAGACGGGGTTCCTGCCTCTGACTCCTGTCCTGCCTTATGCTGCCTCTGTAACTTTGAACAAGGGTTTCACCTGCCTGAAAGCAAGCCAGACCTCTCGCTGTCCTCCTCTGAGCATCACTGTCATTAGTTAAAGGCTGGTATAGGCCACTGCGAGTTCCTCGGCGGGAAAATCTGCTTCACAGGGCATATCACAACATCACAACATCACAGCTTCCCTTGCAATCACCAGAGCAGCAGCACCGATGTGGGGCAGACACCTTCCACCCCTGACCAGCAGCAGGTGGTGGCAGGTGGTGAAATGAAGCCATGTTCTCAGCAGTGCTGCACCATGACTCATCTCTATCTGTGATAATGGATGCCAACTACTATGATTATGTACCTCCAAACCCTTTGATTTGGGCTCATCACACCCAACAGCTGTAGGGACAGCCTAATTCACCCATCTGAGCATCAGTGTCACTGCAGCAAACCTAATTCCCACCGCTGGTGGCAGGGACCAGTCCCCCAGCGCTTGGGGGTACATCATGACTCAGCTGTGATGCAACGCAACCAGCCGCTGCCTTCAGCCAGGGGGAGGAATATTCAACAAAACCTAATTTTAACTTCAAGAGCCTAATCTCCCTCCCTCAGAGCTCTGGGCAGTGAGATCAGCACCTCCAGCAGCTCGTTCAGAGCATGCAAATTAGGCTCTCGCCCTCTTATCCTCCCTAAAAAATTCTCTGTTTTTTCTGGTGGATAGACTGGTCGTTGAGGGAGGCCAGCTTCCTCCAAGGTCCCTTCTCTCTCCTTTTTCTCCTGCAAAGCCTCTCTGCCCCCGTCAGGTCCCAGCCCTCTGCATGCTGGATTGCTGACAACAGCCTAAGTCCTCTGACACCACTGAAGCGAGCTGCTGTGACCCTAAGAGGTAGTGGGTGACCCCAACATGTCTTCACAGCTCCTTCGTAGCCATGGTGCCAGAGCAAATCCATCCCCGGTTCCTTCCTGCTGCCACAAGCTGTCTCGGGTGCTGTTGGTCTAAGGCAGGTTATCCTTTCACAGTGCCATGCTTGTCAGGGTGGTAGGAACAAATCGATTTCTCTTCTGTCAAAGAGTAATCTTATTATGTTCAAAGAGGTGGGTGGAAGGTGACACAGAGCTACGGGCCAGGCGGGTGCACTGCCACGGAAATGAATGGGAGGCACGCTGATTTACACCACCCCAGGACTGACTCCATGCACTCAGTCGCTTTTCTTGGCAGTGCTTTGCCTCTGGCATGACTGATAGCTCCAGGACTTGAGAGTCACTTCCCAGCTCGTGCAACCGAGCCAAACTCAACCTGAAACTGCAGCCATGCTGCTATGCTGTCGGCAGACTGAATTGCTCCGGACATTGAGAAAAGGTCCAAGTCCTTTCTCCTCCTGGCTGTCAGTGCAAATCCAGCCCAAACGACTGACAAAGCCATTACAAAAGGGGCCATCTGTGAGGAGTCCCAAAATCCAGTTGCCTCCTAGGCACGAGGAGCAGTGGGAAGTGCAAACAGGACAGCTTACACTCGACGGCTCTGCAGAAGGAGAGCAGGCAGGGAGAGCAAAGGACAGCCACGCGCACGTCTGCTCCCCTCCCTGGCTGGAGTGGAAGCACCGGGATGCAGCAGTGCAGGCAGAGCCGGCTGAGTCCCCGAGGGGGCTTGTTTACTCTGCAGATAACACAACAGAGATTATTCCTCTGAGCTGTCAGCCCAGCCCCTTCTGCAACATTAACAATGCTCTGCTAAAAGCACCTGTCACTGCAAGGACCTCTGAATGTGTTGGAAGCATTAACTCCTGGAGGCTCCCCACCAACAGGAGAGGCGCTGGGGGGGTTATTAGCCTCACCGGACAGACGGGGAGATGGAGGCACAGCGACAGCGTGTCAGAGCAGGCTGGGAGCAGATATTGGGCATCCTCTTCTCTTGACAGCTTGTTGTGGCTTAATTACCACCAAGCTCGTAGCATCACAGTGACACTGTAGTGCAGGACTTATCTCTGGGAGCAACAGGCCTGAGTTGGGAGATTTACCATATACTTCATGGACAGGGAGTCCTTGAAGCACAGCTTTAACTGGCCTGCGCAGGGTCTGCATTGCTGTGACGGGATGGATTTATCCCGCCCGTATTCCTCAACTCTGCCCAAAGGTGCTTGCCTCTTGCTGCGACTGCTGAACAACAGACCCTCTGCAGCAATTGCCTCTCTGAGTGAGTGATCACTCATAAACATTGCCTAAATTTTTTTCTCCCAGATTTCACAACCAGAGATTAGTGACAGATTAACTTTAATTTTAACAGCCCTCACTGTTCTCAAATTTGTCCCTCCCCTGCTGGCATACTGAGACTAATTGACTGCCGCCTCCTCTGACAGCGCAGTGGGTTTGACCTTGCTTTTAGCACAGCACCAAAGCCAAACACTCCCATGTGCCGAGCACTTCCACCCATCCTGGCTTGCTCTAGCTCAGCACTGTCCCCCGCGCAGTATGATAAAGCCACTAATTGACTCCTCACACTGTTCGCTCTTTCTGAAGTGTAATGTGTCAGAAGATGTCTGGGATCGTCAGATCTCTCCCCCTCTTGCAAGATGGATGTCAAGGTGATTTTAATCATCTCTATCTATGTATAAAGAGCCTCTGAAAAACAGAAAACATATTCATCTGCAAAATGTGTTAGAAAACAATCAAGTGCTCTACACAGACATGGATAAGACCATCCTGTTGTTAAGGCTCTCAACTAGGACTTAAGAGTGTTTTAGGACTTGGGAGTTTTTAGTAGGGGATATGATTGGTCTGTATAAATACACCAGGTGGAGGAGGTCCATAGCAAAGAGGTAGAACAGCTTTTGAAGCTAAAATAATAGCGTTGGCACAAAAATAAACAGATATAAATCAGCCAGAAATAAACAGGCTGAAAATTAGAAAAGGGTTTCTAATGATCAGAGGAGTTGAAGTGATGGCATACCTTTCCCAGAAGAGCAGTGAGGGCAACACAACCACCTGGTTGCAAGCTGGAGCTCAATACCTTTGCGAGAGGGATTATACAACCTGGTGGCAGGTGACAGCCCGTGGCCTGGATGCAGAAAGTTCCCTGCATGCCCTCATGCTGCGTGGCCCCACTGCAGACCCCCACGGCATCATCGCTGCACCTCCCTGCATTCAGCCCTCTGCCTCCACCGTCAGGAGAGCCAGCCTGGCTCTGCCCATCCTGCCGGCAAGCATCTCGCGGCAGGAGGTCTGTCTTGCTATATGTCCTTGGTTATAGGCAGGGAGCGAACACAGTTTCAGTGCAAACCAGCCCGAAGAGCCTTGAGCCTGGAATAAGCAAGGAAGTGCCATTGTTCGTGACACTGCCCCATCCCCACGGGCAGGCAAGGTTCCTCAAATTAGCTGCTCTGCAAAAGGCGTTATTTGGATCAGTGACACTTAAAGATTTCTCATCGCTGTAGAAAATCACCAGTGGCTAATATGATGCAAGTGGGGTATTCCCAGCTCAATCCTTCAGCCCCTCCGTTCAGACGCAGCCACATTAACGGTGCCTGGGCTTTCAACCTCCTTGTGGCGCGAGATGACAAAATACCACTCAGGCTAATGATTTTAATGAAGTCTTCTGCTCAGTGCCCCGCAGGCCCCAATTGCAGCTGATGGCAGGGAGATATGACATGGCAAGACCTCTCCATAAGCTTCAGAGGCACAGCAGGTACTTACCACCCCCACTCCCGAGCTACAAATTAAGGTAAAGCCAGTCCTAAATACAGGTGTCTTAAAACAGGCAGGGGACCGCCACTGCAACGAACCCAGATACCTTCTGGGCTCTGATTAGCAAGCACTGTCCTACAGATTGCATTCATCTCCTCCCCTTCCTGCAGGTCCCCAGGAAAAGGAAGGAGTCCAAAACACCATCATCTCTCAAGTCTGCGTTTGGAGAGCCTTGTCAGCACTAACGGGAGAGAGACTGTGCCAGAGGGGATACAATTAGCTAGGTACTTGGTACGTGATGCCTTCACTGGCCCAAAGAGGAGTGAAACTGGGGGTGTCTGGGGGATGGGAAAGGAAATAAAACAAACAAATGAAGGAAAGCCCTCAGAGGACACTGCACAGGTCTGCCACGTGGTCGGCACTCCTGTAGGACACTACTGCAAGACTGATGCCAGCAAAGCAAGCAGGCAAAAGCTTCGTCCACAGAAGCTAGCATGGGACACAGAGAGCACGAAGTATTAAAACCTGTACAATGACGAACCACGCACACAACCCAACCCTGAGGCCATGCAGCAATCCCCACGATCCCCTTCCTCCCCAGATATTCTCTGCGGATGATACAATTGGCAGCTGGCATAGCCCAGGCAGCACCTGGTGGTGGCACACACCGAGTTCGCCGGGTCCTGGGGGGCAAAAGACGTTCAGCTCTTGGCAAGATCTGTCCCTGAACTCTTGCTGGGGGTAACAGCTAAAGAGGAACAAGTCCCATCGAGACTGATTAGCCGCTTCTATGTTAAAAAGGTTTGATGTGGCGGGGATTGCGGAGGGTCTCAGAGCTATCGGCTGCTAACTCATCTGTATCTCATCAACATACCAATTAGACACCCCCGACACTTCCACTGTTCTGTCTCAGGACAGCAGAGCCTTTAGCTAAACAGCAACTAATCGGCCGCACCCAGGACTGGGCGAGAGCAGGGGGGCACGGGCAGAGCTGGGGACAACGTGCCCACAGCGGGGCTCCAGCCCCGACAGCAGCTTCCCCTGCCTCTCCTCTGCAAACTTGCCTTCCCTGGGGCCATATAAATCACAGCTCCTCTTCCTTCCCTTCTCCTGTTAAGCTGCCAAACTGTAGCTCTTAGTTTACTGCAAATCACAACGCTGAAACTGGAGGGGTGTGCTGCAATGTTTTTTAAAGGGGCAAAGAAAGGGAAAAAATATAAAGATGACATTTACAAACTCAGTCCTTGTCAGATCTATGGATCACCAACACATTAATGAGTCTGTGCTTTATCGTGCATCCTATGAACAGAGAGGAGCTCTCATATGGCTGGGGAAAAATTTCCACTAGTTAAGCTAAATCAGGAAAAGACACGTTTGGTGTGTTACATAAATGTATTAAAAATTGGATGTCAAAAAGCCCTGTCTCTCCTTGCCCAAAAGCAACAGCAAGTTAGAAAATCTAAGTGTCTCTAATTTGTTTGCTGGCTGGATCAGCTTCAAAATTCAGTGAATTCTCTATCAAAGCTGATGAGCTGGAAGTCCCTGTGGCTTCGATAGATGGAAGGAGAGGGAGGCAGGCAGAGAAAGAGGGAGAAGGAAAGAGAGAGAGAGAAATGGGCAGAGAGCGTGAGTTTGATTAAAAATAAGGAGGGAATAGGAGTGTTTCAAACAAGAGTCTGAGCAAATCGGTTAATATAACCCTTGGGAACAAGACTGTCTTCAGGATGTGAGTATCTGTTCCTTATCCTGTCCCCTCGCGGTGGGTTTAATTAAATGATTTCTAATGATTTATTTAGTCATTTTTATTACAAGAAGCCAGGTTGGCGAGAAGAAAATAACCATCTACAGCCCAGTAAAGTGGCAGGCAGGATCGGGCAGGACCCTGCCCAGGCTTCACAGCTCTGTCCAGGGATGCCCTTCCCAACCGAGAACATCACAACAAACTCTTGCAGCCTGCCAGGGGCCCCGACCCCCCGTCCGGGCACTGCTACCAGTCAGGTAATGTTAGCCCCCCTGAGAGGGGCCTGCCTGAGAAGGGGAGAGCAGAGGGCAGAAAGGCTGCCGCAGGCAAACGCAGCAGTTCTGTGAAGACTAACTCCTCCCTGGTGGGTTTCTGGGCAGGAGAGGGCTTGCAGCCACCACGGGCTCTCAGCAGGCAGCTGCGTACCCCGAGGGACTGCCCCGTCCTTCCAGTGCCACGACTGGAAGTGCTTTATCACCAACATGCTCCGATGGGAAATTTGAAAAGCTTAGTCCCAGTGCAGCTTTCCTGGATATCTCTGAAACATGAAGCTGCTTATTTACCAAGCTGTTGCAACAGGTCATAAAAGGTTTTCTCCTGTCAGACAGGGTTTGCGGAGAAGAGCTGTGGCTTTTGTCTCGGGGCAGATTCGGCTGCAGTCAGAGCTCTCTGTGGAGCTCTGGGAGAAGCACTGCTCCAAGAGGACCTGTGCGTTTAATGTGAACTCCCTGCCACATTTAAACACATCAAAACCATAGCTGTCGTAGTGAGGTTTACAGCATTTGCTGCTTTTGCTCCAGCTGAATGCATGCTCTTATTAATGCAGATGGGCCTGCATCTGTCACTTTTGCTCAGAGTATGATGGGTTTGGGAAATGATTAAAAGGGCATTGGTGCTATGAGAGATCTTACTGTGGGGAAAATGCCATCCTGATCCCCCCGCTCACTCAGCGAAAGGCAGCATCAAAGCTGAGCTGTCACTCGACAGGTAAGAACTGGCAGGCAACATCCTTGCCAAGGCTAAAATTCACTGCTGCCAGACCAGGAGAGATTTCCTAATGCCAAAATGCTCTGTCAGCATGGGGTAAGATACAATAGCTTTTGTTCTCTGCCAGCACCTAGAAGAAGTGGCAATCTCTGAGAAAAGGGCAGGTGTGGAGCTGTCAGCAGGGAAACAAGACAGGATGAAAACCCTTTTTCTGTGACTCCCTTTTTTTTTTCCTGAAGGAGGTTTGGATTTACCAGTAACACCCTAATTTCTTGGGCTTGTCTCACATAATTGATATCTGTGGCCCCACATGGTTATCCTTAACCTCAGCTGAAGCCAGAAAATACCCCTTGGACAGAAAGAGGGTAACAAGCAGAAAAAGGACCAATGCTGTGAGGAATCCACAAGCACAGAGACAAAAAGCAAACGAGTCTGAGTTAAGAGAACCTGTCACAGAAGAACACGCACCATAAACCAAGAGGTAAATTATCTTACACTTCCTCCCGCACGCCACACTGGGGAGAGATGGTGGGGAGCTCCTGACACGGGACTGCCCCCTTCACTTTCCCTCCCAGAAGCAGTTGCTTGGAAAGGGTCATAGTATCCTTTTTTGCCCTTTTCATGGGAAACTCTCCCATTTTTTCCCATCCAAATACTTTTGAGTACATGTGTCTCCATAAGCATCAGAAAAAAAGCGTCTTGAGCTTGAGCTTGTACCCAGCACACACTTTACGCCCTGAATTATCTCCTGCAAAGGAGAGTTACTGTGACAGGACAGATATTGGCTCGAACATCACCCCCTCACGGGCCTGATACATTAAGACAAATCTAAATTATCGCGAGACACATTCTTGATGAAGTGAAATGCAGTGTGTTCACCAACCCAGGCCCAGTGAGAGCTACCGTGACATCCACACCACGCTTGTCACTCGCTGAACACTTTGTCTTGCAAAGGAGGGGGGGAGAGGTCTGCAACCCCCTTCGGCCCCTGCAGCAGCACCCCGAGCCCAGCCCTCGCCGGGCCATGCACAGACCGTCCCCCGGCACCACCCCCAGCGCGGCACGGCCACTCTTACCTGCCGGAAGCCGCTGCGCGTGTGCTGCAGGATTTTCAGGGCGTAGTTGGATCGCTGGCCTTTGCTGTTGAATTCGATGTGGCCGGTGAGACCTTCCA